>WSYH01000259.1:53180-107950 GCA_036426205.1 Ascaphus truei
TTCGTATTGATGAGGTCAGTAGTACTTTATTTATTTGAATATGCTAGTTAATGTTTTTAATAATGGGCAAATAATCTATTATCCATATCTGGATAATAGTTATTTTGCACATTATTGTACTGTTGATGCTGGGGGGGAGGGTGTATGTATTGAATGTATAGGCCAGGTTTATTTTTTTTACATTCAGGGTTGGTTCCGTGGTTCTGCGTGGGACCTCTGGAGACCACCTGCGGGCGTTTTCCAAACCTGACAGAAGTTTATGCTTATTTGATATGGGCCGCGATAATGCACAAGCCGATCGGATAAGATGGCAACAAGTGTGTTCAAAATTTTCAGTATTTTATCGAAAAACTATGGAAAAATACTTTTACAAAATTTATCGCCAACTAGCCTCATTTGTGGAAGCAGTGACAATAAGGAAAAGGTATATGTAAAAACAGACCCCTGTTATTCACCGTATATGACCAATTTGTTGTGGAGGATCATATTGAGGTAAAGTTGTCACAAGGGTTTTCCCGTACTATGATCATGGGACGGCAAAAAGGGAAGGGTGTGATTAGAACAACAAAAGAACTACAGAAACGACAGTCCCTGCCAAGCAATGTAACACAGCACCACACATCACCTGGAGCAGCTACCCCGCGGAACAGGCACGGCAACCAGGCTTCCACTATAACGGACCCATGTCAGGACAACCCTGAGCCCGAGCCTGATCCTGAGCAGAGTGGATTTCGCGGCCCATTTTGATGAGAGATTGCATGTCCCTAAGCGATTTCCAGCCTCACATGCTGGACTACAGGGTGGGCTAGTCCCGCTGCAAACTATCGACGTGGATGATGAAGAAAGCAGTACTGGCAGTGGACCGGTGCCCGCAGCTCATGGGAAATAGTATGGTGAGTACTGTATTGTTGCCGTATTATATTTGGTGGGTGGCTGGAGTACTTCTTTAGGGGGCTGACCATTACTGACTTAAAACTTTTCATTTTTGTTTTTTTTGGTCCTCAAAAAGAAAACGGCAATGGGATGATTTCGATGGATAATATTGTGCTCGTAGCTAATGTTTTCCGCCGTTACAGTATACTGTGTAATAAACCCGAAAAATAAAACTATGCATTTATTCTACCATGTTCTGATACAGTAGTATATGCACATACTGTACAGTACATACAGTAAATATACTATGGGCCAAGAGGGCGAATGGTGGCAGCAGAGAGAGATCCGCTGCTCTCTCTCAGCGCAAAATGCGGCACATAAAACTTATTTGAAATACATTTTTTATTCCTAGTGTGATGTGCAGGGGGTCTCGGGAGCTGAACCGCGTTTGGTTTGCAGGTGGGGACCCCCTGCCTCCCCAAGATACAGAACCCCTTTATGTGGTGCCGTATCCCTCTGCGTTAATGCCCCGATCACGTGACCGCGGCCTGTTAACCAAGCAGAGGGATACAGGCACCCCTAAAAGGGGCCTGTATCTCGCGGGGGCAGGGGTCCCCGGACCTGAAACCAAAACGTTTCGCTTCCGGAGAGCCTCTTCAATGGTACAGTATAAATAAAACACATAATAAATAAACACTCGTTCTTTACCTTAGGGCTATGTGCTATGGTAACGAAGCAGCATGTCTGTATTTTAGTATATGGTACATGAGCAGGGGGTTCCCTGAGCAGAAATCTAAACTCAGGGGGCCCCCTGCTCCTGCACATATTATTAAAAGTACAGAAATACTGCTTCATTAGCATAGCGTACAGCCGCTAAGGCAATGAAGGGTTTCCAATGCCCGCTTTATTGTGGGTAGCGGGGGGGGGTGAAGGGGGTATTTGGCCCTTGGGTGAGTTTAGGACTTGTGGGGGGTTGGGGTGCACTTAACCCCTTCCCACCGTAGCAGTAATACCGCTACGGTCATGAAGGGTTAACCTCTCCCGCGATCCCCCCCCGCAAGCCCAAAACAACACCATGGGGCTAATACATCCTTCACCACCCCACTACCCACAATAAAAAAATAATCACACAGACATCCCGCAATAAATAAATTAAATAAATAAATACAAATAAATACATTTGAAATACTTTTTTATTCCTAGTGTAGATGTGCAGGGGGTCTAGTGAGCTGAACCGCACTGGGTTCAGGTCGGGGGACCCCCGCCCCCCCCGGATACAGACCCATTATGAGGTGCCGTATGTACCCTATGCGTTGAATGCCCCGATCACGTGACCCGTGCCGGTTAACCAAGCAGGGATACAGCCCCCCTAAAAGGGCCTGTATCTCGGGGGGCAGGGGGTCCCAAGACCTGAAACCAAAACGTTTCTTGCTCCGGAGAGCCTTGCACATGTTACAGTAAAATAAAACACATATATAATAAACACTCGTTCTTACCTTAGCGGCTATGTGCTATGGTAACGAAGCAGCATTTCTGTATTTTTAAAATATTGTACAGTGAGCAGGGGGTTCCCTGACCAGAAATCTAAACTCAGGGGGCCCCCTGCTCCTGCCATATTATTAAAGTACAGAAATGCGTGCTTCATTACCATAGCTACAGCCGCTAGGCAATGAAGGGGTTAACCCACCGTGCCCGCTTTATTGTGGGTAGCGGGGGTGGGTGAAGGGGGTATTTGGCCCTTGGTGTGATTTTAGACTTGTGGGGGGTTGCGGGTGAACTTACCCTTCCTGACCGTAGCGTTAATACCGCTATGGTCATGAAGGGGTTAACCACTCCCGATCCCCCCCCGCAAGCCAAACAACCACCGTTGGTGCTAAACCCCCGTTCACCCACCACCACTACCCACAATAAAAAATAATCACACACAGCATCCCGCATAAATAAATAAATAAATATAAAAAATAAATACAAATAAATACATTTGAAATAATTTTTATCCTAGTGTAGATGTACAGGGGGTCTAGTGAGCTGAACCGCACTGGTTTCAGGTCGGGGGACCCCCTGCCCCCGGATACAGCCCCTTTATGAGGTGCGTATCCTCTGCGTTAAATCCCCGATCACGTGACGCGGCCTGTTAAACCAAGCAGAGGGAAACCGGCACCCCAAAGGGGCGTATCTCGGGGGCAGGGGGTCCCCGACCTGAAACCAAAACGTTTCTGCTCCGGAGACCCTCTGCACATCTACACTGTGAATAAAACACACACATCATTAAAGAATCATTCTTACCAGCGGCTATGTGGCTATGGTAAAGAAGCAGCATTTCTGTATTTTAATAATATGTACAGTGAGCAGGGGGTTCCTGAGCCAGAAATTAATACTCAGGGGACCCTGCTCCTGACACATATTATTAAAAGTACAGAATGCTGCTTCATTACCATAGCGTATAGCCGCTAAGGTAATGAAGGGGTTAAGGCATGATAACCAATAAATACATTCAATACACTACCCAAACCATGGCAACCTCCGCTGCTGCTGCTGTAAAACAGAGAAAAAAATTAGCACTTTCAAAGTAATGTCCCCTAACCCCTTAATCACCATAGAGGTTATTAACCGCTACAGTATGAAGGGGTTAACCACCCTCACCCACAACGCGGATGCCTAAATACTCCCACTCTAACCCCCCACCCGTGAGGCCTAACCACCCTCAACCCTCACCCACTAACTACCCACAAGGGAGGCCTACCCACATACCGTTGGGGAACCCCACCCCCCACCCCCTGTCCCCGCAATAAAAACCACACACAGCCCCACAATAAAATCATATTTATTTAATACATTACCACCCCCTGTGCCCCCCCCCCATAATACAAGATTTATCCTTTTACATACAGGGTTCATACGCAGCCCCACGTAGTCCCCGGTGGGCTGGCGGGGCACCTGGCAGACCTACAGTTTACCAGCAGCCTTTTTCAAACGGTTCTGGAGGCCTGCTGGTGGATCCCGCCAGCACCATGGCCCCAGGTGGTCTCCTTGGGTCACGTGGGCCACAGTTGGGTCCCAGGAGGCCCCCGGAGTTAGTCTGGAGCCCGGGTCATACCCAAAGATGTCTGCGGGGCCTCGGGTGGTTCCCCTCGGGGGTCTTGGGAACTCACGGGTGCTCACTAGGGTCCGCGGTGCCCCCACAGAAGTGGGACCACACATCATTCATCCCGCACCTACGGGTCGGCGTGCCCCCACAGAAGTGGGACCACCACATCGTCATCCCCGCAGACTACGGGCTCGGAGTGCCCCCACAGAAGTGGGGCCACACATCGTCATCCCCGCATGTGTCACCCGTGGAACCACCAGCCTGATACCCTTGGAACCGAGAATACCGCAGGTGGTCTCCAGAGGTCCCACGCAGAACCACGGAACCAACCCGATGTAAAAAAAATAAACGGCTATACATTCAATACATACACCTCCCCCAACCAAAGTACCATAATGTGCAAAATAACTATTATCCAGATATGGATAATAGATTATTGCCCATTATTAAAACATATTAACTAGCATATTCAAATAAATAAAGTACTACTGACCTCATCAATCGAAGTGTCCGTCGCCAGCGCCTTCCTTCTCTTGCCCACACAATACATAGCCAATACCAAGCCAATACATTGCAAGTACATTCAGATATCAATAACCCCTTAAACACCTATCGAATATAACCGCAAAGGTAATTAAGGGGTTAAGCCACATTGGCCCGATACCCCACCTTCACCCATGAATTTGTACAGGGGCCACAGCACAAAAAAGAAGAAAAAACAGAGAATAAAAAAAAAAAGAAAAAGATAAAAATAGAAGAGTAACACACCAAGTAGTATATATACACTACACAGTATATATAGAATTAGAGATAAGAGAATATATATATATAGTATATAATATATATATATATAGATATATTATATATATATATATATATATCTATCTATATATATAATATACACAGTATATACCCACGATGAGCCAATAACAAATAAATGCAGAAGGGTTATCAAACCATACTGTCCAACAACCAACATTCTCCACATACACATAAATAAAATCCAATTCCTTTAATATTCATAACTGATCTCTCATCTAAATCATCACTAACCTCTGAAAAGCCATTCTAACAACTTCACATCCAATATAAATGATGCCTAAATATCTATGCACCATATAACATTCTGCAAATTAATCAACCAAGTAAACAAAAATCAATTAGTAATCATTATTTACATTCCTAAACAATTCACATTACACCATCCGAACATGAAACCATAAAAAATTCAACGCTAGAGCAGAAAAAATTAAGCTTGAAAAAATATAAGTACCGACAAAAATACAACCTTTACAACCAAGCCTATCCCTGATCCTCAAACAACACAATACAATACCAAGGATACATCTATCTAATTTAAAATACTTTAAACTCACAATAAGCATAGAAATACATAACAAAAAATTTAAACACATCTAACCAGATGTTAAAACATCATAATTTCTTACACTGAAGTTACAGTATATATCTCTCTAGACATTATACATATATACATACAGTGGCAAGAAATGATATACCACAAAAAAAAAAAAATACAAATGTTAAAAAACCTTTTGAAGAAAATTAAAAAATAAATTTCTTAGTTAACTTACCATTACTTGCCCCCACCGATTCCCGTTGCGCAGCTTACTCACGAAACTAATCCACGAACAGGAACCCATAAAATAATAAACCAGAAAAAAATAAACTTTAAACTAAAATCCAAAAAATCAGGGTCTTCTATTGTATCCACTTCATCTGTGTTCTTCTTCTTCTATCTCCTTCCGAGTGGGGCGGGCGTGGTCTTCTTTCCATCATCGGCCACGCCCTTGTCTTTTTTCTTCCGGAGGTCCTTCCTACGCGGCGTCTGGCTCAAAATGAGATGACATAGGCTTTTAAAGGCCATGACGTCACATTTTGCGTCAGTGGTTCCCACGGTCCTGATTGGGCACGTGTGAAACCAGTGTGTTTGGCCGCAAAAATTAAATGATTACGTCATCTTAAAGGCAATGAAAGCACAGCCAATCAGAATGGCTTTGCTTCAATTGCCTTAAGGTGACGTCAATTAAAAGACACATGGAGCGTGCACACATGGTACTAGAGCCAATCAGAGGGTGGGAACTTTATCCCTACTCTGATGGCTCTGGTATACCATGTGACAGAGGCTTGGGGGAGAAAGGATGTGATGTCACTGAAAACCTGTCACATGGTACGATAGCCAATCAGAGCGTGGGACTTATTCCCTACTCTGATTGGTACCGTATCATGTGACAGGTTTCATTGAAGTCACATCCTTCTCCCCCAAGCCTCTGTCACATGGTATACCAGAGCCAATCAGAGTAGGGATAAATTCCCACGCTCTGATTGGCTACCGTACCATGTGAAGGTTTTCAGTGAATCACATCCTTTCGTCCCCCAAGCCTCTGTACATGTAACAGAGCCATCTAAATATATCCAGAGTCATGTAAAGAATGTTCCCACGCTCTGATGGCTCTAGTACCATGTGTGCACGGCCCATGTGTTCTTTAATGACGTCACCTTAAGGCAATTGAAGCAAGCCATTCTGATTGGCTGTGCTTTCATTGCCTTTAAGATGACGTCATCATTTAATTTTTGTCGGCCAAACACGGTTTTCACGGCCCAATCAGACCGGGGAACCATGATGCAAAATGTGATGTCATAGGCCTTTAAAAGCCTATGTCGTCTCATTTGAAGCCAGACGCCGCGGAGGAAGGACCTCCGGAGAAGAAAAAAGACAAGGGCGTGGCCGATGATGGAAAGAAGACCATGCCCCGCCCCGCCCGGAAGGAGATAGAAGAAGAAGACACAGATGAGATGGAGTTAACAAATAGAGACCCGTGGTTGTTTTGGATTTTTAGTTTAAAGTTTATTTTTTTTCTGGTTTATTATTTTATGGGTTCTGTTCGTGGATTGGTTCGTGAGTAAGCTGCGCAACGGAATCGGTGGGGGCAAGTAATGGTAAGTTAACTAAAGAAATGTATTTTATTTAACTTGTTATTTTTTCAAAAGGTTTTTTACATGTGTATTTTTTTTTGTTTTGTGGTATATCATTCTTGCCACTGTATGTATGTATGTATATATGTCTAAGAGATATATACTGTACATTCAGGTAAAAATTATTGTTTTAAAGCTGGATTAGATGTGTTTTAATTATTTTGTGTATGCTGCTATGCTTTATTGTGAGTTTAAAGTATTTTAAAATTAGCATAGATGTATTCCTTGTATTGTATTGTGTGTTTGAGAAGGTCAGGGATAGGCTTGGTGTAAAGGTTGTATTTTTGTCGGTACTTATATTTTTTCAAGGCTTAATTGTTCTGCTCTAGGCGTGAATTTGTTAATGGTTTCATTGTTCGGGATGTAGTGTGAATTGTTTAGGGATGAATAATGATTGCTAATTGATTTGTTTTACTTGGTTGATTAATTTGCAGAAGTATAGTGTGCATAGATATTTAGGCATCATTTATATTGGAATGTAAGTGTTTAATGGCTTTTCAGAGGTTTAGGATGATTTAGATTGAGAGATCAGTTATGAATATTAAGAAAGAATGATTTTAATTTAGTGTGTATGTATGGAGAATGGTTTGGTTGTAGGACAGTATGTTTGATAACCCTTCTGCATTTATTTGTATATTGGCTCATCGGGTGTATATACTGTGTAATATATTGTGACAAAGTCACTGACTCATAGGCTGTGACAGTGAATGGAGAGATGCTGCAGCCAGATCACTGAGTGTTAATCTCCTCAGCAGAGAAAGCACAGCTGCAGCCTATTAAACAGGGTTGAACTATCAGTGAAACAAGTGCTTAAAAAGCAGGAAGTATGCTCACACAGGTGAGCTTGTTTTTCCACAGGAAGGTGTGAGAGAACTCTCCCGGCTTGGAAGCGTAGCAGCTGCTGCTGCCCTGTCCCCAGTCCTGCGAGGAGCTTTGCTGCTGGACCAGCTGGGACCCCAACCAGGATAAAGAAAACATTACGGCGAGGCTGGACACAGCCTGCTCCCCGGAACCGTGTTCCTGTTTGCTGTTTGGAGCTGAAACGATAAGACTTTATTCTTATTATGCTTATTGGTTATCGTTTGTGTAGCATGTTTTGGGCATGACCAATTAGCTGGCTGTCCGTAGTAAGGGCTCAAGAAGTGAGTTAGTGTCTCTAACGGGACTAGGCTTTAATTTGCAAGAAAGTTTTTAAAGGACAGTGCACCCGTATTTATTTTGGTTGTGGCTAATAAACCACTATAGTTGACGTTTCCCACCGTGTCTAGCGTCTTACTGAGCGTAAATTTTGCCCCGTCGGGTATGAAAGGATTGCTGTGTAAAGCTAATGCCTTTTGCTGAAGTGAGTGAATTTGCCACCTAGCAAGTGCTGTGAGGTAAGTTTGCCCTGTCTGGTAAAAAAGAAAGTAAAAATGGATTTTTGCAAAGAAGTTGCCCTAGAGAACCCAGAAGTTCAAATATTGTAAAGCAAGAACAACTTAGTGTGTTGTGCAAAGTCTGCCTCGTGGGTGTAAAAAAAAAAAACAAAGAAAAACGGGTTTTTAAATGGCCGCCGTCAAGTGTCGTTTTTGCAATGTACATAACATAAAAACAGTGTCCCTTCAGACCATATGATTGACGCTATGTGGCCCGAGAAGAGAGACGTACCGCAGATGAAAGCTGCAAAAGTGTCCAGTGTTGTTGTGCCCAGTACCACTGATGTCTCTGGAACAAATAAACAAAGAGAAAGAAGAAAAAAAAAAATATTTTTCAAGTCACAGCGGAAGTGACCAAACCACTTGAGCCTGCGATATCAGGACAACAGGGTCAGCAAGCCACCGAGATGTGCTGCAGACGAGGTGATGAGCAGAATTGTCACAGGAACGGTGGAAAGGAAAAGGAGAAGACAAGGGAAGCTGAATTCTTGAGCCAGCAAAAAGAGGCCTTAATTTCTGCACTCCAAACTGCCCACCGTGATTATGATGCCTTGCAGGAACAATGAATAGGGAGCGAGAAGCGAACGCCGAGGTAAAGAGGTGTATACTCCCAGCTAACTTGAGTATGAGGAGTTAAAGAAAACAGAGCGTCTCTTACGGAGTGAGTTGGAGGAGCTGAAAAACAAGTTTCGTATAAGGCCAACACCCCAATTGCTAACATGGAATCAGAGAGAACAGTCCTGACTGGGAATATGCTATCAGATGTCCCAGAGAGATGTGCAAAACTTCATCAAGACTTAGAAGTTTCTCACCAAGAAGCTAGCACGCTCAAAACAGAGCTGGAGCTCTCACGCCAGGAGGGCCACAGTCTAAACACAGAGCTGGGTATGTTGAAGGAAACCCATGAGAATGCCCTGAGGGATTTAGAGACTGTAAAGAAGGAGAATGTAGTCTGACACAGAAAAATTCAGACTTGACTGATCAAATCAGTAAAGGTGATAAGAAGCTCCACCAAGCAGGAAAAGTGGAGAAGCAATTGATCCAGGAAAGTTAGAGGTGCAGGAAGCACTGCAGAATGCAGAGAGGATGCAACGTGTCTCATTGGAGCAGCACACACACAAGCAGCGAGTGCTACAGGAACGGTGAGTACCCAGTATGTCCCCACAGAAACAGCATGAGGAACTGAGGGCCACGCTGTATGCACAAGAGCATCGCTAGGGGCAGAGCTGGGTACTTAAAGAAAGCCAATGAATCGGTCCTAAGGGATATAGAGACTGTGAAAATGGAGACTATAAACCTGAAGGAAGAGGTTTTACCTGACTGGTCGGTCAGTGATGGGACTGAGAAGCTTCACCAAGCGCACAAAGTGAAGACGCAATTGGCGCAAGAAAAAAATGAAGTACAGGCTGCTCAGCAGAATGCAAGAGAGAAAATGCTGGAAAAGAATGCCTCGCCCTGGAGCAAGCTGAAGATCACGTTGAGCGCCACAAGAGCATCGCTGGAGGGGAGCTTAGAGCCAGGTTGACTCTGTGTGAGAGGGAACATGAGAAGGTCCAAAGACTGGAGCAAAGCTGAGAAGCAGAGAGGCAACTCCTCTCCATGAGTCAGTATGCCAAGGAGAAAGAAGCCTGGAAGACAGAAGCACAGCGATACTGGCGACAAGAACTGCAGAGCTCAAAAAGATGGAGGAGGCGTTGATGCAAACCCAGGTAAGCACCGGAAGAGGTGAAGGCCCTGAGAGGGGACTGGCAGCATCAGATTGAAGAGCTGCAAACGCAGATGGCTGAGACACGAGACGCAGCGCGCCAAGACGGAGGAGGTGTCCGTCCGTCGGTGGCCTGCCTGATGTTGCACCATGAAACTGAGATGGCTGATATCCACAAGCGGGCTGGACTACACGACCAATGAGGGGGCCGGCTACAGCGGAGCTAGACAAGGTCGGGAGGAGCACCAGCAGCTGCAGGTCCAGAATAAAGAAAGAGAGACAGATTTAAGCCTTGCTCTGAGTCTGCTAGGAGACATAGAATTGCGACTCAATTCTAACGAAAGAAACTAGCAGCCGCCACTGAGTGAAGAAAGAGAAAGGCAGAGGACTGCTTCAAGACCTGGGAAGGACCTGTGGAGTCTGAGCGGGCTGGCCGCAGGATGGTGGTGGAGAAACAAAGTGTGACCTAGATAAGGAGCTCGAGTCTCTAAAGTCTGAACAGGACGCTACTGTTGGACTCTACTGCTGCCCGCAGGGGTTTTCTCAGATGAAGCTGGAGGAAAGCTTACAAGCCCAAGCAGACGTTTGGGTCACTGAGCAGTCCAAGGAAAAGGTGGCGGTATAGAGATAAAGTCAAAGGATGATGAAGGGGAGCTGCCATGGAACATGTTTTACCAGAGCCCGCTGTCTATGCAGACATTCTCTTAAGTTATCTTCAAAACCCTGCTGTTCTCACAGAAGAACAAAAAAGCGGAATATGACACAAATTGAAGCCATGCTGATAAAGAATTTATAGGTCAGCAGCTGATTCTTATAGTCGGCTGTCTAGATACCAGTGAAGAAGGAGGCAGGAAACGCCTTCTTGCTGTCCTAAGAGATGCTTGTGATACCTAATCAACAAATTCCCTTATAACGTGTCTAGTGGAATTATTGCTCCGTATTGTTAAAGATGATGACCGGAGAATCAGATTGTGGCAGAAATAGTCTCTGAGCTGCGAGAGCCAATTGTTAGGTGGATATACCAGCGGATGCCGCGAAATCAAGGAAATTACAGTTAAATATTGCAGATTTAAGAGTGCAGCTTAACGAAGCCAACAAGCCTTGGAGGACTCCATAGTTTTACAAGATTTCAGTCTTGCATCTGAATTAAAGGAGATAGTGAGGTACCAGTCCTCAGGCCCAGATGGCCTGGTAATTACCCCAAAAGAAAATGCCTAATTGGAAGGCAAGAAAAAAAAGGGGGAGGGAAGGGCCGACGTCAGACATTGGCGACGAAGAGATGCTGGTGCATGGGAATGGTGCACGGGCCGCTCCAAAGGACAATGTTTCGTGGGGGAGGGATTATGACAGAGTCACTGACTCAGTAGGCTGTGACAGTGAATGAGAGATGCTGCAGCAAGATCACTGAGTGTTACTCTCCTCAGACAGAGAAAGCACAGCTGAGCCTAATTAAACAGGGGCTGAACTATCAGTGAAACAAGTGCTTTAAAAAGCAGGAAGTTTGCTCACACAAGGTGAGCTTGTTTTTCCACAGGAAGGTGGAGAGAACTCTCCCGGCTTGGAAGCCGTAGCAGCTGCTGCTGCCCTGGTCCACAGTCCTGCGAGGAGCTTTGCTGCTGGGACCAGCTGGGACCCCAACCCAGATAAAGAAAACATTACTGCGAGGCTGGACACAGCCTGCTCCCCGGAACCGTGTTCCTGTTGCTGTTTGGAGCTGAAACAGTAGACTTTATTCTATTATGCTTATTGGTTATCGTTTGTGTAGCATGTTTTGGGCATGACCAGATTAGCTGGCTGTCCTGTTAGTAAGGGCTCAGAAGTCAGTTAGTGTCTCTAACGGGACTAGGCTTTAATTTGCAAGAAAGTAGTTTCTTAAAGGGACAGTGCACCCGTATTTATTTGGTTGTGGCTATAACCACTATAGTTGAACGTTTCCCACAGTGTCTAGCGTCTTACTGACCCCGCCGGAGGCCGGGGTGCCACAATATATATATGCTGTGTGAATATATATATAATAAGATATAATATATAATATATATATATATATATATTATATATTAATTATAATATCTCTCCTCTCTGTATATAATTCAGTAATATATATAGTTGCATGATGAAGCCACTGTAAAAATTCATGGGTGAGGGTGGGTATCGGGCCAATGGGGCTTAACCCCTTAATTACCTTTGCGGTTATTCCGATAAGGTGTTTAAGGGTTAATTGATATCTGAATGTACTTGCAATGTATTGGCTTGGTATTGGCTATTGATTGTGTGGGCAAAGAGAAGGAAGGCGCTGGCGATGGACATTTCGTATTGATGAGGTCAGTAGTACTTTATTTATTTGAATATGCTAGTTAATGTTTTTAATAATGGGCAAATAATCTATATCCTAATCTGGATAATAGTTATTTTGCACTATTGTACTGTTGATGCTGGGGGGAGGGTGTATGTATTGAATGTATAGGCCAGGTTTATTTTTTTTACATTCAGGGTTGGTTCCGTGGTTCTGCGTGGGACCTCTGGAGACCACCTGCGGGTATTCTCGGGTATCCCAAGGGTATCAGGCTGGTGGTTCCACGGGTGACACATGCGGGGATGACGATGTGTGGTCCCACTTCTGTGGGGGCACCTCCGACCCGTAGTCTGCTNNNGTCTGCGGGGATGACGATGTGTGGTCCCACTTCTGTGGGGGCACCGCCGACCCGTAGGTGCGGGGATGATGATGTGTGGTCCCACTTCTGTGGGGGCACCGCGGACCTGTAGTGAGCACCCGTGAGTTCCCCAGACCCCTGAGGGAACCACCCGAGGCCCCGCAGACACCTGTGGATTTGACCCGGGGCTCCCAGACATCCGCGGGCCTACCGTGGGGACCCAACTGTGGCCCATGGTGACCCAAGGAGACCACCTGGATGCCATGGTGCTGGCGGGATCCACCAGCAGGCCTCCAGAACCAGTTTGAAAAAGGCTGCTGGTAAACTGTAGGTCTGTCCAGGTGCCCCGCCAGCCCACCTGGGACTAGCGTGGGGCTGCGTTATGAACCCTGTATGTAAAAGGATAAATCTTGTATTTATGGGGGGGCACAGGGGGTGGGTAATGTATTTAATAAATATAATGATGTTTATTGTGGGGCTGTGTATTGTTTTTATTGCGGGGACTGGGGGTGGGGGTGGGGGGGTTCCCCAACGGTATGTGGGTAGGCCTCCCTTGTGGGTAGTTAGTGGGTGAGGGTTGAGGGTGGTTAGGCCTCACGGGGTGGGGGGTTAGAGTGGGAGGGTATGTAGGCATCCCGAGTGGTGGGTGAGGGTGGGTTAACCCCTTCATGACTGTAGCGGTTAATAACCTCTTATGGTGATTAAGGGGTTAGGGGACATTACTTTGAAAGTGTTAATTTTTTTCTCTGTTTTACAGCAGCAGCAGCGGAGGTTGCCATGGGTAGTGGGTAGTGTATTGAATGTATTTATTGGTTATCATGCCTTAACCCCTTCATTACCTTAGTGGCTATACGCTATGGTAATGAAGCAGCATTTCTGTACTTTTAATAATATTGTGCAGGAGCAGGGGGTCCCCTGAGTATTAATTTCTGGCTCAGGGAACCCCCTGCTCACTGTACAATATTATTAAAAATACAGAAATGCTGCTTCTTTACCATAGCACATAGCCGCTAAGGTAAAGAATGATTCTTTAATGATGTGTGTGTTTTATTCACAGTGTAGATGTGCAGAGGGTCTCCGGAGCAGAAACGTTTTGGTTTCAGGTCTGGGGACCCCCTGCCCCCCGAGATACAGGCCCCTTTTGGGGGTGCCGGTATCCCTCTGCTTGGTTTAACAGGCCGCGGTCACGTGATCGGGGAATTTAACGCAGAGGGATACCGGCACCTCATAAAGGAGTCTGTATCCGGGGGGCAGGGGGTCCCCCGACCTGAAACCAGTGCGGTTCAGCTCACTAGACCCCCTGTACATCTACACTAGGAATACAAATTTATTTCAAATGTATTTATTTGTATTTATTTTTTATTTATTTATTTATTTATTTATTTATTGCGGGGATGCTGTGTGTGATTATTTTTTATTGTGGGTAGTGGGGATGGGTGAAGGGGTTTATAAATGTGAGTTTATAAATAAAATAAAGAATATTATTTCTAGGGGCCCTAGAACAGAAGTTCCCACGCCAATTGCGCGCTCATTGCTCTTTTTTTACAATGTTGCTTGTCTTGCGGCTTTGCAGTCTGGCAGCAAAAAGCAGGTTGTAGTATTGTGTGTGAGATAAATTAACCAGTTCTTTTATTGCTGAAGTCGCCACAAAAAACTTTTATTTACAAATACAGTACAATACAATGGTGAAACATTTCAAGTGAACAGCAATTCAAAACATCAACACACAATAATACATACAGTACTGTATGATTATTTATTTATAATACAGTATACAGCTCTGTACTGTATACACTGGCGACACACTTTATTCGAGCTCGGCTAGTCCCACGAATTCGGGTATACCCGGGTGTATTGAGGTTTGTGACTGTTTTCTGCCCGAGTGCATTGAGGTATTTTCCAGGCAGGGATTGAAGCATTTTATTCCCGCTGGCTGCAATACTGCACAGTATATATATATATATATATATATACTGCATTACAATTCATGAATTTATGCCATCTGGTAGACACGCGAAGCATTGCAGCCTATTAAATCCTAATCATTATCATTTAACAGATCAGCCGCCCGTCAGCCAGGCATGAACCCAGGCTGGGAAGGCAAACGCAACGGGGCTTGTTAGAGGTGAGGAGCGGCGCATTCCAGGTATCTGCCAGGTACATACTGGGTATTTGCTCGAATAAAGTGTGTCGGTGCAGTATGCAGTATACAGTATACTGTAATGTATTTGGGGCTTGTCTTTGGGGGTTTATTCATGCAATTATTAGGGTGACCTGCCTTTGGAAATACTGTGACAGTACAGTCCCAGCTATTTCAGCCACCCCACCCCCTCCCTTAGAGTTTTAAATCCATCCCTGGCCAAGCGTCAATCGGCTGGCTCATTCAACCCTAATCTTCTGCCATTGTGTTGTTAATCCGCCCCTGGGCGGGCTACGGTAACAGGATTCAGCAGGAGGCCAGCGTCTGATCCCACCATCCCCCTCCAACAACCCTTAGAGGCCTGCCTGCTTTGGAAAAATCCCCTCTCGAATTGGAAATGTAAATCTGATGTGCATCCGTTTGCTTACAGTAACTGTACTGTTCAGAACAGCCACTTCTTCTAAATTAAATACAGTACATTCTCTAATACCTTTGGAATAAAAATATACTGTACTGTATACTGAAAATATACAGGATAAATATACAGTATGTGAAATAATCCGTTCTGTGGGTCTGAGCGGGTTGAAAATCACCAGGTCCTCATACAGTACATTCTCGAATACCTTTAGAATAAAAATATATAAATATACAGTATAAATATTGTACAGTATAATGTTAAATAACCCGTCCTGTTCTTTTTTCCTTCATAACAGTATCCTCATTGTGTCTGCGGTACAGTAGTTCATTGAGAGAGGAGAGGTTTTGTGTACATCATTACTGCTATTTATATACTGTACATTTGACTGCACAAGCAGATTTGACGGGACACAACGCCCCCCTCCCCCTTGGGCACCCTTTTTCCTGGAACGACAAGAAGACAAAAACTTAGTTCAGTTACTGTACTGCACAGTATGTGCATACTGTACTGTATTATGGCAGAACTACTGTAGGTGGCGGGTGCAGCTTTCTCTGTAAAGAAAAAAATGGAGCAGTTAGTAGGCAGTTACTGTAGTACTGTCAAACTACTGTATACTGGAACTAATGTATACTCTGACTACTGTTACAGTAAATTCAATGTACTGTACTGTAACCGCTGGTGCCATGGATATGTACTGTAACCTTATGGCTGCTGCTGCTGTCTCTGAAAAGAAAAAATTGAAAACCAGTGCGGTTCAGCTCCCGAGACCCCCTGCACATCTACACTATAAATAAAAATGTATTTAAAATAAGTTTTAATGTGCCGCTGTTTGCGCAGAGAGCGGATCTCTCTCTGCTGCAAACACATCTTGCCCCCGCCGGCCCATAGTATCATTTACAGTATGTGCATATACTGTACAGTACTGTATGTGTACAGTACTGTATGTTAGGGGTTATAGGGGCTGTTGTTATACAGTATATATATATATATATACAGTATATATACTGCATTACAATTCATTATAGGGGACGGCTTCAAAGAGAACAGCTCGCAAGCCCCCCATGTGTTTTTACACGGCATTGCAATATTGCAGCCAGCCGGAATAAAATGCTTCAATCCCTGCCGGGAAAATAACGCTATTCACTCCGGCAGAAAACGATCACAAACCTCAATACACCGGAGTATACCCAAATTCGCGGGACTAGCCGAGCGAGAATAAAGTGTGTCGCCACTGTACAGTACACCGGCGCCATATTTGACCACTTAGCCGTTCCACTGAATTACAGGTAGTAACTTTTTTCAAATTTGAAGAAATTCTTGTGCTGATTGGTGAGGTGAAACTGCTTTTCGATCGGCCAGTATATATGTGAGTGGGTGAGAATGTGGTGTTTGGTGCTTGTTTTGACTTCCGCATAATGATTCTGTGCAGCTGTCTCTACTGGGCACTTTTTGACTCTCTCATTGGTGGTGAGTAGGTGATTGCACTGTGATATGGGTATTTAATGGAGCTTTAGTCATTTGTGCACTGCATTACCTGGAAGAAGGTCCCTCTCAGAGGACCGAAACGTTTCTTTTTAGTCCTGTGCATTTTGGGGTAATAAGAAACAAATAAAGGTACAATTAAGAAGTATAAGGCAGTTAAAAATATTATACTGTTTATTGTATATAGAACGTGAAGGAAAATCTATGGATCTAAAAACCTAAAACTGTATAGGGTGCTGTGTGATTAAAATACAATGTGAGCATTTCTATAAAATAACACAAATCTGCTTATTATTAAAATAATATGTTTTACACTTTATACAGATGAGGCAAGATTTACTGTCTCTGGAGCCACGGTTTGGGAAACAAAAGTTGTGGCTCTAGAGGCATTGTCTGCTGAGGTCTCGCAATTGGGGGTCCATGCCTCCAGATCAGATCCCCCCACCATGCTAATCCTCCTGCTCCAGGGCAACCAGGGTTGCGTGACCGCAGCTTATTCCGATGATGGAAACATTAAGCTTTTCTACTGAACATCTGTATGCAAAATAAGTGGATTGGGGTTCTGCAAATCGTACATTTGAAAGTGGCACACAAGATAAAAAGGGTCAATTTTTACCATTTATATATTTCTTTTCTATTGACCTCAATTGAAATAGTAACTAATGATCAATTTCATAGAGAAATCAATGGCCAATATCCACGTAAATGGGTGCTAATCTTTAGTATGCCTTTAGTTTCATGGGAATAAAGGTGTGCTAAATCTTAGCACCATTTTGTGAATCTGGGCCATTGTGAGGGAGCATTGACCAGCAGATCGTGTGGGTTTTTCTGATGTGAGAAAATGGGCATACATTTGGAGGTAGAAGTTCCACTAGAATATGTTTTTTTTTAAAAATATGCGTGAAAATATATATAATAGTCATTTTCAACAAGTGTATAGTGGCACCCGGTGGCAGTAGCATAATCCATCGATGGTGCTACCCTAAATTGTAGAGCAAGTTACATTTTAGAAGGCTACACAAATATAATATATATGAAATATAACTCCCCTCTAACCTGAATAAAAACTACATCTAAGTTTACAATTTTTTTTTAAAATAAAGAACATTGTCTTTACAAGTATTATTTAGCAAAGCTTTTTACAGAAAAAGCTATGGCAAGAAAGGCATAAGAGTGTCACCCATATTATGAAAATAAAGCAGGAGATAATGATGTTTGCTAAATCTGGTGCTGTGTTTGACAACTCTGTTGCATTAGTAGACTCTGAAAATAAGATGTTCTGATAACCACTATCCAATATTTACTGTTGGCTGAAAGTACCTGCTTCTCTCTTTCCACTTGCAGTATATGTACTGATCAATGTTATCATTGCAAAAACAGTGGAGTCTTAAATAAGAGACACTATGATGTCATGAAAGTAACACCCATTATTTTACCTTTACAGCTGTCGGAGAAGTACGGCTCAGTGTACACTTTATACTTCGGGTCACGTCCTGTTATTATTCTCTGTGGCTACAAAGCAGTGAAAGAAGCCCTCATTGATCAAGGAGACGAGTTCAGTGGCAGAGGAAGGCTGCCTACTGTGGACAGAATTATCCAGGGATATGGTGAGAAACCTGTGTACATTACATTCTCTCTAGGGGAACTGTACTGTACATCCCACTCTCTCCCACCACTTAAATTCCAGTCTTACTGTATTAGGATCACCCATTTCCTTCATATGCTTGCCCTCAGAGCCATAACCTCACATATTCCTATTTTCTCAATTATTCATCCACTAATTCTAAAGCAAGAGTTTCCGCAACGTTTTATATTAAAGAGGATAGCTTTTTTATCAACTCGTGGCTACTTCTTTTGCTCTTTTTAACAAAAACATTTTTGTAACGGGCATGCTGTTTGCCTGTAAGTTAAATGTTCTCTTTGTTCTGTTTTCTTCATTTTTTTCAATTGTTTTGCTTTAGTAATATAAAAAAGACAATTCCAATGCATTCTGTAGCTAGTTATGTGCTATCCAGTCACAATTTCCTTTAATGTCGTGTTTTATTTTTTACAGACTACTTATCTAGTAGTTTTTCACTTGCATGCTTTGCTAGAAACCAAAAGAAGAATTAAATAGTGTGGTGACTCTCTTTTCACACAAGCCAAAATCTCTACAGTACATGCAGTACATGCAGAATTGTCAACATAATCTGTTATTTGAGATATCAATTCCTTGGCTTTAAAATCTGATCAAAATTACAATATAGAGCACAAACTGAAATTCACACACAAAAATAAATAAGTGACTTAGTGCACCCTAAAATGGTCACTAGTACCGTGTGAATATAGATAAACACATATTAAGGTGCAAATTAGTGTTATTCTTACTGTGCAATTGTAACGGAGTGCAAACCCCAAACAAGGCGTGACCGCGAGGCCGAGGTGGGGATTTGATATTACACCAACCTACAGCTGCGTGGTCGCGTCTGGAGTGTAGATTGGTCAAGCTAGCCGGGTCGGGGTAGCTTGGTGACGTGGTACCTGGCACGTAGAACACGCGTCCCACCCGTATGTGATGTGCTGAGGATGCCCCCGTGTGGGTGCAAACCGAGAGGCAGGACCGGAAGGCTTTGTATAAACATCCACGTGCGCCCTTAGTCCAAAGGCTGATGGTCCAGGTGACGCGCCGCAGGAGGTGGGGGAAGCAGAGCACCCGATCGCGGGCCGAGGTAAGGAGGGGGACGCTGAGGGTAGCGGGACTCACTGATCCTTACAGTAACCCCCCCTCCACGAGAGACCTCCGGTGTCTCAGGAACAGCTTGTGAGTGTACTTGGCATGGAAGATGCGAACAAGCCTTGGACCGTGAAGACAGTGGTGAGGAACACAGAATCGTTTCTCAGGTCTGAAACCCTTCCAGTGCATGAGATACTGGACCGATCCCCTTGAAATCCTGGAGTCCAAGATAGACTGAACCTTGTACTCTTGTTGGCCATGTACGAAGACTGGAGCCGTAGACGAGGAGGGACCAAGAAAGCAAGCGTCCCGCATGGCTGGTTTTAGCAGACACATGAAAAACAGAGGGGAACTTCATAGAAGGAGGAAGGCGTAGTCGGTATGCCACTGACTTTTTCCAAGATGGAATATGGTCCAGTTTTAGTGTAGAGACCTTGAGCCTTATAATCCTAGAAGACAACCACACCCTGACACCTGGTTTGAACTCTTGGATTCTCCTTCAGTGACGGTCTGCCTGTCCTTTTGTCAGGTAGTTGCCTTCTTTAGGTTCTCCTGGATCTTTTCCACAAATGTTGAAGACTAAGAATTCTGTCATCTGCTGCTGCTACCCCATAAGTGGGAGTAGGGATGGGTAGAAGTGATGGGTGGAACCCATAATTAATGAAAAAGGGCGACTCCATGGTGGATTCATTATGCAAGCTGTTATGCGCGAACTCGACCCAGAGCAGAAGATCCGACCAGTCGTCCTGAGTGTCTGAAACAAAACACTGGATGTATTGTTCGAGAGAAGGAGAAAAACTGGAAGAGCACTACTGTAGGTATCAAAAAAGTAGAAAGGAGGGTGCGTATCCCATAAAAAGATTATTTATTGGTCATGGAAAAACAGGGCAATGGAGAGCCCTACCAACGTTTCACGCTTCACAGAGCGCTTTCTCAAGGTATACATATCACAACTTTATTAACATATATATAGACACAAACTGACATAACCAGCCAATACTCACAGCTCACATGCGATCCACCCACTTTGATTGCTAATGGTCTTCTGATGTGTATACACCAAATCAGTATATTCAGACACAGAGACGACAGTGACAAACTCCGCCCCAACTACCAATCCGGAGACATACGTGGTCTAGCAACCCCCAGTAGTACGCACTTGCACAGTAACCAACTGAGGGAGAGTCTTCAATGACAATGGAGGCCATGGGGCGTGGGGAGAGCACGTCATCAAATGGCCCTGACTGTATACCTCACTAGGGCTCTAAGTGCGTGCGCAACTGTGCTCTGCAAGACACTAGTCCCTCCCCACAGTGGGAGCAGACACAGTGAGCTCTGGACCATCGGCGGAGTGTGCTTGCGCAATACCAACCGCCGCATCAGAGGTTCACAGAATACCCCAAGTGCGGGGTGGGAGAATGAAAAGCCAGAGCGCAGAATTATGCGCAGTACAGAGGGTGAACACATAGGGGGCTATGCACTAAGCTTCGATAAGTCACTTTTAGAGCGCAAAGTGCTCTTCGATCATGATTTTTGGCTCAACCCGATGCACTAAGCAACGCAAACAGGCACTTTGTGCTCTAAAAATTACTTTTTTCAGGGATTTTTTCTAAGTCCAACTTTGCTCGATCGCAGCCCTGTTTGCGTGAAATTCTTCCCTTAAGCGGGATGCACTAAGCAACGCAACCTTAGCAAACGCGAAAGTTGCGTTGATTAGAACACGTCAGGTCAGAGTAGGCGCAAAGAAATCTGGACTTAGAAAAAATTCTGGTTTTTTTTTTTTGCATGCGCAAAACCCATACAGCAGGTCGGCGGGTGTCCCCGGCTCACCAAGCGGGGGTCCCCGCGGGGTCCCCTGAGCTGAACCGCATTGATTTCTGCCTCAGAGACCCCCTGCTTCCCGAGTTACAGGCCCCGGTTTGGGGCATCGGTGCCAGTGCGGACGCCATCTTTATAGAGCCCACGTCGCGTCTTGGATGCTATAAAGATGGCGGCGGCACTGGCACCGGGGCCTGTAGCTCGGGAAGCAGGGTGTCTCTGAGGCAGAAATCAACGCGGTTATGGGGTGCTGGTATCCCCTGCAGAATGTAAATAACCCGGTCACGTGATGCGGGAGCTTTAAACTGCAGGGGATACCGGCACCCTATAACGGAGCCTGTAACTCCTGAAGTAGGGGGTCCTCGGACCTGAAACCAATGCGGTTCAGCTCGGGAGACCCCCTGCTCATGTACACTATTATTAAAATGTTTTTATTTAGTGTAGGATCGCCTGTAAAGGTCTTGCATGGAGATAGCAAATCTCCATGCAAATGTTACATGTTGCTTTTTTTTCTATCAGCTAGCAAACGGAGAGTTTCAGAACGCTAGCAGGGGGAAAAAAAGCAAACCGTACGCCGTGGCTGTTTTGAGCTATTTTGAGCAGGTACGTTAAAAAATGGCCTCAAGGCCTTAGTGCATCGCGTCTCCCGCCTCACTTTTTAACGAACCTGCTTTTTGGCCAAATCAAAACGCAAAGCCATTGAGCTTAGTGCATAGCCCACATAGTGTGCTGTGAAATATAAACACATAACATTATTAAAATCAATAAACGTAAAATATATATTAACAAAGAAACCATATTTGTAACCCCCCCCCCCTGTCTTAATCTCTTCTAAATGATGTTAATCGACCAGAAGGGGTAAATAAAAACTATCACTTGACATATGTATAGTCAAACCAACATCCTGATTTGTTGAGGGAGCTGATGATGGTGAGTAAATAGAGTGGGTATAGAATGGCAAGCAAAGAACATGAGATTGAGTGGAGAAACCTAATATAATGTGAAGATAAGATGTTATTTGTCTAGAAAGGTTCCCCCATACATATATGCCCATGGTTGCTTAGCACATATATCCACTATATAAACTTAGCTAGTACATCCAGCTGTTGAAACATAACAAAGTGTATAACAGATATACATATACAGTAATTGACAGGAAAAAATACTCTATCATATTGTAGCTTCCAATATCATTTTGAAGCTTATTAAACAAACAAGTACAAAAAGATGTAAGAGCAACCAGTTAGAGGGAGGAGAGCAACGTATTGAGGAAACATTTTGAAAGAATTACATCCTCAAAAAAGCGCCTTAATAGAAGGGCATCTTGTTAAAAAATAATAAATAAAAGAAAAGAAAGAAGACTGAAAAGAGAAGGCATAATCAAGACAATAATATTTACCATGCAATCATAAATCAGATTGTATTAAGTTACATGATTACATAATAGACCAACTCAAAGCAAAAAAAAAAAAAAGGGGGGGGCAAAGAAACTACGAGACGCTCCGGAATGTGATACTGCTCTTGTACAATGTCTCTCACGGCGTCAAAAGAGTTGGCGGAGAGAATATATTTGGAGGGAAGAATGGGTTCTTGCTGATCCTTTTTTTTGTCATCCACCAGGAACTGACAGGAACAAGCATCGGCTTTAATATTTTTAGAGTCCGGGAAAAAAGAGATAATAAAAATAAAACGGGAAAAGAAAAGTGACCACCGTGCTTGACGGGCCCCTAAGCGTCAAGCGCCTTCGTAGTAGAGCAAATTCTTGTGGTCCGTGAGAATAGTGATCGGGTTCTCTGTGCCTTCCAACAGGTGTCTCTATTCCTCCAGGGCTAACTTGATTACTAGGAGTTCTCGGTTACCCACATCATAATTTTGATCAGCTGGAGAAAAAGGCACAGGGATGGTGTCTGCCTTGAGGTTTCCTTCTCTGGGAGAGAATGGCACCGGCCCCGACGTCTGATGCATCTACCTCCAAGGTGAACGGTAGCTTGGGGTCCGGATGTATGAGGATAGGTGCAGAAGCACTGAAGGCATTTTTCAAACGATCAAAAGCTTGGATAGCTGCTGGCGACCATGAAGCAGGATACGCACCTTTCTAAGTTAAAGCTGTGATGGGAGCTACCGCAGAAGAGAAATTTTGATTGAACCTGCGGTAGTAGTTCGCAAACCCCAGGAAATGTTGAACGACTTTGAGGGTAGTGGCACGAGGCCAATCCAGAACCGTCTTTACTTTTGTAGGATCCATGGTGAGTCCTGTGTTGGAAATTATGTATCCTAGGAACGCTGTGGAGGATTGATGGAAATTGCATTTTTCCAGCTTTGCAAACAAATGGTTTTCACGTAGACGTAGAAGTACCTATTTGACATGGTTGTCATGCTCCTGTGAGGCCTTAGAAAAGATCATTATATCATCCAGATAGATGACGACGAATTGATTGAGTAGATCTATGAAGATTTCCTTAATGAAGTCCTGGAAAACAGCAGGGGCATTAGAGACGGAAGGGAATGACGAGATAATCATAGTGGCCATCACAGGTATTGAAAGCCATTTTCCATTCGTCACATTGACAGATGCTTACCAAATTGTAGGCCCCACAGAGGTCAAGTTTAGTGAAGATATTGGCTCCTTGGAAACGAACAAAAAGTTTAGCAATCTGTGGTAAAGGGTAACGGTTTTTGACAGTGATTTTGTTAAGACCTCTGTAATCAATACATGGACATAGTGACCTGTCCTTTTTCTTCACAAAGAAGAATCCTGCGCTGGCTGGAGAAGAAGATTTTCGAATAAAACCCCTTTGTAAATTGTCATGGATATACTCCTTCATAGCTTTCGTCTCAGGATGGGAAAGTGGGTAAGAAATTCCCTTGGGAGGTACAGAGCCAGGCATAATGTCAATAGGACAATCGAAAGGAAGATGCGGTGGTAAGACCTCAGATCTGGCTTTTTAAAAAATGTCTTGAAATTCGGCGTAGACCTCGGGCAATTTTACCTTCTCTTCTTTGGGATCATAAATTGCACCAATACGTTTGATGAGCACAGCGCAGTTCTTGGAACAAAAGGGGCTCCACAGAACCGGTTCCTTGTCAGACCAATCGATGTGTGGATTGTGAAGTTGCAGCCATGGGAGGCCAATAATCACATTCACCGAAGGGGTGCGAATGGCATCCAGCTGGATCTCTTCCATGTGGTCCTCACATGTACAAAGATGAAAGATAACGGCCAGTAAAGAGATATATGCTGGTTGCAGAGGTCGACCATATATGGCATCTAACCCAACTGGGCATTTCTTGTGAACAAGGGGGATGTTATTCCTCTTGGTCGAAGCCTTGATTGACAAAATTGCCTCCAAAGCCAGACTCCAGAAAGGCCTTGCAGAAATGTGGAAGCCCTCCTAGGTAAGCGTAACAGGAAGCAAGATCCTGGTAGGCAGCTGATTCGCTGTGATAGGGGATGTACAGTAGAAAGTGTTCCCAATGTGATTCCCCTAGACCTCATTGGAAGTTGGCATTGGAAACTTGTGGGGACAAAAGAGACATGAAACACACAAGTAATCACAAGGATTACATAAAGCTCCCAATCTAAGACATGCAGATGAGCATACAGTTATATTTGCATATATATAACTGTATGCTCATCTGCATGTCTTAGGCAGGTCTGCAACCCCGCCTTTCCCCATTATCACCCAGCATACAGCACTTCCACTGCAGCAAGATATATATATATGATCACATCGGAAAACCTGAAACTCTAATTATGACTTCCTACGCCTTTTGTTTTACAACCAGGGAAGATCTGTTCAATAAATTTGTGAGTAAAATGATGGCCTATATTTACTATGAAGTGGTAATGGGACAGATGGAGTAATGCTGTTTAATAAATGTGGCATTATGTTTGAGGCACCTTAAAAGAAGCTATGTTTAGCACTGGGGCTTGTGATGAGGTCAAGCTAGTGTTGAGCCATTACTAAGGTACTAATTCCACACTGTACATCCAGGAAATGCAGCAGATCAAGGGGACTATGTACTGTACTAAGCATTGCAAGCGGTTCTTGTGGCAGAAAGACATCACATCTTATATTTCTGTGGTGTGCCGATGTACTAACGTGAAATTTCACCAGCATCAAAAATGTATTTGATTTTTTTGGATGCACAGAAATTGATTACACTTTACAGATATAAATGGTATGAGTTAACAACCTGGTCTTGAACCTGGCATAAATTAGTTTACATTTTTAATTCTATATATCATAAAAATATATTGGACGCAGCACAGATGTTTCATTGTATTTGTTAACAAAATGTTTTATTTTCACATTATGGTTATTATAAATAATATTACACATATCATTCATATTTACTAATACTAGCTAGAAATAAAAAAAATACAGATAATTCTGTTTTCATTTAAATGAAACCCAAACAATGATTAGAAAATATCTTTAAAACAATTAACTATGCGTCAGATGCATAACAAATTTACACATACAACACACATGAAACATGAAGGTTTCTACTACTTTTTATCACTCACATTTTTATGCCCAGAAAATTTCAAATTTGATCTTATTACACACGACCCCAAGAGTATTATTATTTTACAACCTCAAAAATACGTTCACCGGCATAATCGCTGTCCACGAAAGTCTGCTGAACTGATTTCTCACCCCAAGATGCCCTTCCAAACACATGCCAAAATCTGCATCCACTAAACTTGCACTGGCCTTCGGTAAAGATGGAGTAATAACCTTTTTTGCTGCCAACCAAAAGCCGAATTGACAACCCACTGCTGGCCGCCCCCTGAAAGGGGGCAACCACAAACTACACAGGGGAGTCTGGGCCTAGCTGGGGCCTAGGGGGTCTCTGGCCTAGTGCAGGTGCCACAGACACCTGCACAACCTACCCTAACCTTGTCCCAGCTTTGACTGGCGAGGTGCAGACGCGCCAAAAGTAGCAATATCTCGCGCCCTATTGGTGCCTTGCCCCTATGCATCCTTGGGGCTGTAGTTCTCCATGCAGAGCTATCTCTATCTATGCCGCCACTCTGTGCCATCTGCGCATGCGCGTCTATCTTCTAATGGCCGGCGCAACTCCTGGCACCTCTCTGCGCATGCGCAACTGCACTGAGCATGCACGCACATAACTAAGATGGCCGTGCCCTACCCGACGTCCCGCAGAGAAGCGCCGGCGACCCGGTCACCCCTGCAATCGCCCGCAATGCTCCCGACTGCGGCGGACGTGAGCGGAAGGGAGGAGAAGTAATGAGAGCCAAGTGGGGCGACCTGGTTACATATATATTTACGTTTTTTGTTCTCAAGTGGTCACAAATATGTGTACATATGACGTTCAAACTGTTAAAGATTTAAGCTATTTTTTAACTCATAAATTCACCTCACTCTCAACATTTACCCCCAGTATGGGATGCCTATTGCACTTGTACTTATTCATCCTGTTTTTATGTCTCCCATCCTCCCATTAGATTGTAAGCTCTTTGGTGCAGAGATTCCCTATTCATTGTGTTTAAACCCATGTTTAAGGCTCTTTACCTGAACTATGTATACATATCTCCATGTATCTAAAAATAATAAGTATAATAGTATTACCTCACGTGTTTCCCCATGTTAATATGTACACACTATATACTTGTATAAGAATGTCATTATTGTGTACATATTTAGAATCAAAAATCTTAGCTCAACATTCTCTTAATAGATTATTCATATAATACAGTACAAGAACAAACTTGCCCATTTGTTTTTAGTATTTAATGTTTGTCTTTTAAATGTACTCTACAGTATGTGATTTCAATTCTATTGCAGTAACCAAAGGAAGTCTTTTAAGATGCACTTTCTAAAACAGTTTCTGTGCTTGATTGAGATCTACTGTAGTTATGTCATTTACCCACTGAGCTGTTGTATATTGTTTGTGTGTCTTTAACATGTAAAAATCAATAGAAACGATAAAAGAAAAATAGGCCATGACAGGTAAACAGCCATGGTGGGAGTGAATAGGCTGGTAAGATTTAAAATCCTGATAAGGTGTATTTAAGGTCCTGCATAGATAGCCACGGAACAGTATTTTGTGATCTAAGCAATGTTGGGGAAATATTTTTGTAAAAAGAAGGAAACAAAAGTACTGCTATTCTTCTGAAATGTTGCATTCTGTAATCAGAAACAGTCCAATATCAAAACAGAAATCATATTCCACAGTATAGATGAGACCACGACTATTCTAAAGCTTGTCTTAAACTAGCCCGGTTACATTCTGGGTATGTGCTGGGTGTAACCTGGCTAGTTTAAGGCAAGTTTAAGGCATTTCTGCATTGACTAATGACCCATAGGATTAATACAGCAGGGGTCCCTGGCAGTCCCATTCAGTTTGAATGGGACTGCCAGGGACCCCCGCTGTTAATCTGATGGACCATTAATCAATGCAGAAATGCTGGGTCTAGTTTAAGGCAAGTTTAAGGCATGTGTCCAGCATGTGTCCAGCATGTACCTGGGTCTTTTTGGCGATTGCCACTGGTTTGTGTTAGAATAGTCGCAATCTCTGCTGTAGGTATTTATTGTATGTTGAACTCAGGATATTTGTTGTAGTAACAATAGAGGAAGCACTGTACAATTATGTGAGAAGAGTATCAACGGTGGATACAGATAATCTGTGTGATTACATAATTTGCATTGCAAATCTCAGATCACAAACTGTTTTATCTGCCGCTGCAGGAGCGTGGAACTTGAGCAGACTGTCCATGAAAACTTATCTTTTGCTAATTGGCAGTACTATTACTGTATGGCATTTTTAGAAGCAACTGCTTGTGTGCCATCAGTCAGATGGGTTACCCAACCTCATGTAACACCCCTATCCCCCTCGGCGACAGGAGGTTACTGCTCAAGAGGTTGAGTATAAATTATATTTTGGGTGGTGGTAATAATATCAGTCTCTAATAGTCTTTACGCAATCTCTACACACTCTCCCTGACAGGGTTTAGACCTGTTCACATAGTGCTAGCCCAGCAGGATTTACCCTTTGTCTTCTCAGGGTATCTTTTCCATGTGGGTTCAGGCCAGGGCATAGGAGCAATAAAGAATTAGATAGGGCGCCAGGAACTTTTCAAACATGATGTTTTATTGGGGTGCCACATCTTTCCATCATCAGGACAGTCTTTCAAGTGAACGGGCATTATGCCAAAGTAACCTCTCCCCCTCCGGACAGGAGTTTCATGCAGGCTTTAGTCTCCAGTCCACCACAGGCCTTGCATTGAACAGGGGAGCCTGGAACACCACCCTCCCACACAAGGGTGGTTTCCTATTGGTACCTAGTCCCTAGCCCCCTGCATCTCTGGAATCTCACCCTGTCTGTTGTACAAGGCCAGGAGGGTTTTCAGTGTTCAGCCAGTCTGATCTGATCAGCTCCCATTCTGGAACTGCATATCTTTCTCCATTGAGGAAGACTGGTACTCCCCTCACCCCCTCAGGGTGAGGCAGGAACAGGTCCCTGGCCCATGGCTAAGGCCCACACACTACTATATACCCTCACCCCCTAAGGGGTAAGGCAGGACTAGACTAGACTTAATTTGGAGGAACCCACATATTTATACAGGAGAGGAGCCAAACTATTCTGTCCCAGAAACTGGGCAGAATAAAATGTAGCAAGGCCCTCGTCCTGTCATGTGGTCCCAGCAGCTCACACACCCAGCCTTGTTCCTGTAAGTTACTACAATATGGAGACATGAGGGGATGTGATCTCACCAGCTTGTAACTTATTAACCCTAGCACTGCCTGCTATTACCAGGACTTTTATGCCAGGATAGGGAAATATACTGTAGCAGGGTGTTACATTCTCCCCCTGTTGAAAATCCTCAGACCCCGAATGAGGTATTAATTTGTATAGCATCAACAAATTTTATATCAAAGCATAACCAACACATGGTTGTATAATAAAAATATACATCAGTAATACAAAACGTGCAAAACAGAACAGTGCATAACCAAACAATGTAACTCATAGAAGAAACATATATTATTTATGCAGACATTATTAAAGGTACCATCCTAATGAAGAACCATGATAACACCTAATCAGAAAATATAATTTACCCAACCCTTAGCAGCAAACTCTTTGAGAGAATACAGACTTGACAAACCCACCCTTATCATCTGGTACAGTAACAGAGTAGCAGCAGTTCTTCCCCTTTTCACTTACACATTCTACCCTGTCCATGTATATGTCGTGACCTACATGCCACACTCTAGTGGAATAAGAAATCCTGTCTTCAGTATAGTGTCCCTTGCTACTACATAATGGAGCCATATAGTCTAATACAAAAAAGAAGAAGCAGACACACGGTCTTACTCAAAGGTTCACCTTGATAAAAGCACTATTAGACTGCCGAAACGTTGGACTTTATGGCATATTAAACCTCCTTTTGAGTAAGACCGTGTGCCTGCTTCTTCTTTTTTGTACTGGAACATTTGGGACTACAGGAGCTCCCCAGGACCAGCCCACCGGCAGCTAAGTACCCCACCTCTATTACCCTTGATATTGAGTGCGTGTCTCATCCTCTGGCCATATAGTCTAAGACAGCTTCTCTCACCCACTGGTCTCGGTTCTCCTCCACCTCTCTCATCAGTGGTTCTGGTAGGTATGGGAAATCAAGTCCATGAGACTTTCTGAATCTGTGCAGTGTTACTAAAGACACAGAAAACACGTCGCTCACCAACACAACAGCCACAAAATAGACAGAAACATAAACTATCTGGTGCTTAGGAGAAAGAAGACAAAATGAAACACACAAGTAATCACAAGGATTACATAAAGCTCCCAATAGTAGCACTCATGATAGATAACACTATAGGTAGAAGTGTTAATGCAGTGGAAGCCACAAATAGCCTAATCCCACAGTGGGGTCAGCCGCAAAGGTCAAACTCAACAAAAATAATAAAGTTTTATTAAACAATTAAAACCCGACGAAACACCATAAAAATGCATAAAAATGCATACACTTTTGGGGACTTTTAACTATGCATTTTTATACATTTTTATGGTGTTTCGTCGGGTTTTAATTGTGGCTTCCACTGCATATAGTGTTATCTATCATGAGTGCTACTATTGGGAGCTTTATGTAATCCTTGTGATTACTTGTGTGTTTCATTCTGTGCAGTGTTACCCTGTCTGCCCAACTAGATTTTACCAGATTATTTGTGTAGGTTTTTCCTGGCAGTACCCAGCACAATGGTTCCTCACCTATATCGCCTCCTTCATAAATTTCTTCCTCCAAGACTGGAGAAGACATTTCTCATTCCCCATTGTCATGAACCTTATTGTGCATGATCTCAGCCGGTGTAAATTCTCATACCTCCCACCAGTGTTCTATCTTATTTCCCTTCACAATGATGAACCTAGTTCTATCCATATGTGGAATATACCCTGGAAACATTGAATCCCACCATTTTAGTAACACATCTCTCATAGTTCTGGGCATAGCATCTGCAATTACTTTAACATCAACACATTTGGGTTGTACAGATGCTATGGGTGGCGATGATGATCGTCTGGGACTTAAGGGTTTACTCATACCACCTAATACAGGGGATTCAGTTCTGGGCACATTAGCAGGCTTACAGTCGCTTAGTCTGTCTGGCTCAACAGTGTCCTGGTTCTCTGGGGATGTGGCCACCACCAGCACCAGAGGCACCATAGAGTCCCGGCTAACAGCCTTATTAGCCGTAGCAATGAACGGGTCCTGGTCTTATACTGACTTGCAATCAACCCAGTCTGATCGCCGCTACCTAATCCGCGACCTCCTCCTCTTTAAGCGATGGGCCTGGAGCCCGAGCGGAAGTCTCTGTGTGTTCATCTCCAATCAGGAAGCAGACCTGCAGGGCTGAGGTTGGGATGCCAATTTACCGATCAGAGCCCAGGGACAGAGTCCTGTTAGAATAAACATGGTCAGTAAACAGACAAAGGGTCAGGGCAGGTGGCAGTGGTGCAGAATCCAGGTGACAGGCAAAAGGTCAGGGCAGGCGGAAGGCAGCGAGGTCGGGGTCACGGTCCGGGGACAGCAACAGGAATTCCAAAATAAACAGGGAAGCCAATTTAGGGTCCAAGCGGGGCCATTGGAGATTTCCACCAGAGGGAGGATGTAGCCATGCTAATCTGCCCTTTTACTGGCAGTAAGCCCTGGTAATAGCGGGCCTTGCCAGCAGTCAACATGGGGTTTTCCCCCTCTTTGGATCTACACTTAATTGACAGTAGGAGGCAGTGACATCAGGCCTGAGCATGTCCAATCATGGGACAGATCTGGTGCCCTCCTCCTAGCTGTACTTAAGGGCAGTGCCACCCCAAATTCAATGTGCCTTCCCTATTCCTCTTCCCCTTACTGACACATTGTGGGACGAATCTCATGACATGGCTTTTAATTTATAGGTTGTTTCTTTTTTGGGGGGGGTTAGAGCAATTAGAAGAGGTGGTGGAATATGTTTTTATATTGAACTCGATTTAAAACCGATTGTAAGGGAAGATTTTTATGAAAGGATTGATGAAAATGTAGAAACTTTGTTTATAGAAATTAGAAGTGGAGGTAAAAGTACAAAAACAATATTTGTGGGGATATGCTATAAACCTCCAAATATCTGTGAGATTGAGGAAGCCAAAATACTTTTGCAAATCGAGTAGGCAACAAAAAAAATGTTTTAATAATGGGTCATTTTAATTATCCGGAAATAGACTGGAGCAATCAGATTAGCATTACAATTAAAGGAAACAGTGAGGGAATACATTACGGCCTATTCAAATAAATAGACTGTAAGGTTTCTTCCCACGCCAGAAGGTATCTCATGGCAGAAGCCTGCTTATTAGATATGGTTCTCTTTCCCAGAAGAGGGTAAAGTGCTTTGTACAGGTATCAGGACTCAGCAAGATATAGAGCTCAAAGGTACAGTATGCTGGTCATCAGCTGGTTTAGCTCATACTTCTAGAGCGGATTCCCAGAGTGTAAGAGTTTTTGGATTCTAAACCTGTTGTGTCTGACACCATTCCAGTGATTATGTGCTTTAGACTTGTCAGCTCAGTATAGTTCTTATGGACACCTTTGTAGGCTAGGATGTGACTCATTTAAATATGCTTTGCATAGCCATTAGTATATCTGCCAGAGTACCTCAGGTGTGTTCCTTTTTCAGCCCAAATAGCTCTCCCTAATTTAATTGGATGGAGGGTTGATGGGATATATATACAACTGGAGACACTGCTAAGTTGGACATGGACCTCCGCCTCAATTTTCAGTGCCAGAAGTTTTTTTGGGAAAAAATAGATTTAATGGTGGATTTGGATGTATCCGCTCAGATTTTTAGTACCCAATTCACATAAGTATTTGTGTTAGGATAGGATTTTTAAAACAAATCCTCAGGAAAATCAGAGAATGAGGTTTGGACCAGTTCGCCCTTCTCTAGTCTGTACTGACATATATACTGTATCATAATAATATAATGTATACAATTTGTGTGATTTTAAGTTTTTTTTGCTAGATTTGACTTTCCAAATTTTTTATATAAAATATTAGAAGATTGTATCCTTGTAGATCATAAACTTCCATATGGGAAATAATTTGTGAAATCTAATGGTTTTCAATACATTTTAGACAGTTACAATGTTTGAATAACTATATTGTATCAGTGCACAATGCATAAATAATAAGAAGTCATAAGAAGAAGTCATGTTCCACTCTTGTTCTCTACATGGTATATGTATATAGTAATGTTAACACAAGCTTTCTGTTCTCAGAAAGCAGAATGTTTTGTAATCTGATTTTATTAATGTGACCCTTGGCTAAAAGCAGAAGGAGAAAGGAAACAAAGTACACATGTAATAGGGATTTGTGTCTATTCTTAGATCCTGAATGGGTACTACATGTTAAAACTTAAATGTCTATGAGACTCAATGCAGAAATAACACTCTGGAGAAATAAATAGCTACAAGTAAATTGCAGAACATTTCAAATACAGGGACATATTTATAGTCATATAAGTATACAAGTAGATTAACATTTATCATTTTTTTTTAACTTCAATATAACATTGGAATTACCCTGCAGACAACATTACATAGATAAAAATGTGAGCTTCCTGGTCTCTATAGCCTCATGACTTTCAAAGTCCTTGGTGGAATGGATCAAAATCGATACTACTGTAAATATCCATAATATCCATGTAAGAATAGTATTTTGTCATTTTATACTACTGTTATTGGTAGATGAAGTCTCAAATATGTTTTTCTAGTGTGTGCAGTTTTAAATAACACTCCAAACAAAATATAGATTATAATGGGAATTGCTCACATCCCTTGTTACAGATACTCCCAATGCCAATAAATAAATATATTTCTCACTGCTTACAGACACTCGCTTCTGACAATAAACACACCCCCTTCACATACAAATTACTAATGAGTTCTCAGTTCTCCTGCCAAGACTCCTTCCTTATCTATGTGGCTATCCATGGAAGGCACATCTTAGTTTCTCATTATTTTCCAGTAGATAATGAGATCAACTCATAGACAGACTAGATATTTGAGTATATCAACTAATATTTGATTTATTTTTGTGCATAAAAATGTTAGTGCTCAAAAGTTGAAGAAACCTTCATAAAATGTGTATCGTATGTATGAAGATCGTTATGTGACTTCATAACTATAGGCAGTGTTCGACAAACCTATACATTTGCTCGCCCCCGGCGAGTGGATTTAACCCCCGGGCGAGTAAATATTGGCCCAAGCAGCACATGTTTGGTACTAGGTGGCGAGTACATTTTTTTGTGTGGCGAGTAGATTTTTTGGTGATTTGTCAACCACTGACTATAGGGGTAGAACCACACAGCTCTGTTAAATCAGTGCAATTAACATCAAGTTACCTAAATAGTTAATGGATGTTACAGTTAGCTTCCCTCACTTTAATGGAGATCCACAAACCTAATTTTATGCACAGACAAACACACAGAGACAGAGACAAAGAGACAGAGGGACACATAGGGGCCTATTCACTAGACTTCGATAAGTTCGGTGCATTGCCGATTGGGTTTCCATGTTCTTACCGCACTATAGGAAATGTGTGTCAAAATGGTATCCAATAAGAAAAAATTCAAGTTTATTGTAGTGCGGTAAAAAATGCAACATCGCAGTACTTTGTGTGTTTATTTTTTTCCCAATACTTATCGCACTTCTTTGTGTTTGCATCTCCTTGCACAGCTCTTACAGGCAATCACACAGTTTTAACGTTAATTTTAATAACAGAGTATTGAAGCAGGGGATTTCCTGAACTGAACCACATTAATTTCGGCTTCGGGGACCCCCTGATCCCCAAGTTACAGTATGGGGTGCCGGTATCTCCTGTGCGTTTAAAAGTCACGTGACGCGGGAGAATTTAAACATGGCGGGGATACCAGCACCCCATCCTGGGGCCTGTAACTTGGAAAGCAGGGAGTCCACGAGGCTGAAAATAACGAGGTTCAGCTCAGAAGACCCCCTGCTTCAATACTCTGTTATTAATAAACACACAATCTCAGCAGACTCTAACCCAGAACCCACCACATTATATATGTATACATATATATATATATATATATATATATACATACATACATACATACATACATACATACATACATACATACATACATACATACATATATATATATATATATATATATATATATATATATATATATATATATGTAAAGGCACCCATAAGTAATGGAACAGTCAGACAATGGCATACATCAGGAGATGCTCACAAAAATGAATAATAATTGAATAAATAAATGAAATGAATAAAAATGTATAAAAAATGAAATAACATAAATAAATCAATGAATAAATAAATAAATCAATGAATAAATAAATAATTGAATAAATAAATGGGTAGGTGTAGGAGTGGACTAACCTGACGGATCCGCCAATAGAGTCAAAAAGGAACCTACTAAGCTGGTATTATAGCAGGTCCTATATACCGGGATCCCTCTACCCAAAATCAAAGAAAAGGAGAAAAAATAAAACCTTCATTGAGACCGTGCGGTGATAGTGTGTTTAATAGGCAAATCCACCTACATTTGCATTGTCTCAATTTGATATCCCAGTTGCCCTTGCGTGGGCCCCAGGGTATATGAGCTATTCCCATAGATTGTAAATTGGAAGCATCTCCCTGGTGTATGTCATTTATGTGTCTTGCCACTGGTGTATCAAGTTTGTTCCGGACAGAACCTAGATGTTCCAAAATGCATACTTTAAAGGCTCTGTGTGTTTCTCCAACATATTGTTTACCACAGGAGCAATGGATCAAATATACCACCCCTGTGGTAAGACAGTTAATAAAGTCTTTGGTAAAATAGGTGTTGAGAGAAGCGGAATCAGTAAATGTTTTGCTTACTTTGATTGAAGGACAAGCCTTACATCTCACATTGGGACTTTAAGGCGCTGGTCTGTATTGTTTTTCTTTTTATCCACAGTAATACCATCTAATCTCAGGAGTGCTGGCTTTGTATCTTTAAGATACGAGGGAAGTGCGTCCACAAAAGGGTGTAAGAAGGTATCTATATAGATGCTGGCGTTGGTAAAAGGTGGCCAAGGGCGGGTGCTTAATAAAGATAAACTCTGATTCAATTTTCTTGATCACTTTTTTCTCAACACCAGTCTGGAGAATTAATGATAGTTCAGTCAGGAAAATATCAGTCGGATCCTCAGACAGAATATTGTAACAATGTTTATCAGACAGTAAATGAAGGCATTCGTCAGCATAAGATTCTGTATCCAAAATTACCACGTTGCCGCCTTTGTCCGATGGCTTTATGGTAATGGTATCATCATATTCAAGATCTTTCAGAGCTTGATATTCTTTAAAGCTCAAATTGTCAAATTGTATGTTTTTGGATTTTGTGTCATTTGAATGAAATCCTTTGTCGCTAGCTGAGTAAAAACGTCAACATTGGTACATGTCTGTAATGATGGTGTAAAACATGATTTTTTTACGTAATTGTGTATATGGACCCTCACCAGGGCTTCTTGTATTGTCTTGTTCTAATTCATGTAAAACTTCAAGAAAAGCAAAATCTCTTGAGTCATAGTTTTCCGTCGGGGTATTAATACTCTGTAGTCTTTGTCTACGTTTAAAGAAGACATGAAGGGATAACTTACGTGCAAAGAGATTCAGGTCTTTGATATTTTCAAAAGTATCGGCCTTATTTGTTGGGCAAAATGTAAGCCTTCTGGAAAGGACACTAAGGTGTTCTGTGTTAAGAGGTTTCTTGGAAAGGTTGATCACCTGCGTCGGTGATAACGACCGCGTCTGTGAGATCTCCTCATCCCCTGGTCTTTGTATCCCCATACTGCCCTGTCTCTTAGATTTGGAGCCTGCCCCCCTTCTGGTCTTTCTTGTCCTGGGGAGATGTAATCTGGGCCAGTAAGGCCTAAAAAAGTTTGGCCTATAGGTGCATAGGAAGTGGATGGAAGGGAGGTGAACCTCTGATGGGTTTGTTCCTTACCCTGTTGTGAGTCTGATTCGGCGTCACTAGCCGAAGCCTCACAATCTGTTGTGGAATCTGCCCCTTTTGTGTCCTTTCTTGATTTCTCCTGTTTTAATTTATAGCTGAAAATTTTATTAGTTTCAAAATCTCTGGTGTCTCTAGAGTATTTACGTGTTTCCTGGCTTTTATATCAGCAGTAAGTTTATCTATTTGTCCCTTCAAACGTTTTTCAAAATCAATAAAGTCAGCGTGTTCTCGCCATGTATCAACCCTAGCGAGCAAATTATTAACTTCTGTATTAATCTTGTCCAGTCTTTTCTTTTCATATGTAATGAGTAAATTGATAAGATCACCTGAGCATTTCAAGAGAGTACTTTCCCAGTCCTTAATAAATTGGGTGTCTTCAATAAGGTGAGAAGAGATTTGCTTTTCTTGAAGTTTTACATGAATTAGAACAAGACAATACAAGAAGCCCTGGTGAGGGTCCATATACACAATTACGTAAAAAATCATGTTTTACACCATCATTACAGACATGTACCAATGTTGACGTTTTTACTCAGCTAGTGACAAAGGATTTCATTCAAATGACACAAAATCCAAAAACATACAATTTGAGCTTTAAAGAATATCAAGCTCTGAAAGATCTTGAAAGTGATGATGCCATTACCATAAAGCCGTCGGACAAAGGCGGCAACGTGGTAATTTTGGATACAGAATCTTATGCTGACGAATGCCTTCATTTACTGTCTGATAAACATTGTTACAATATTCTGTCTGAGGATCCGACTGATATTTTCCTGACTGAACTATCATTAATTCTCCAGACTGGTGTTGAGAAAAAAGTGATCACGAAAATTGAATCAGAGTTTATCTTTATTAAGCACCCGCCCTTGGCCACCTTTTACCAACGCCAGCATCTATATAGATACCTTCTTACACCCTTTTGTGGACGCACTTCCCTCGTATCTTAAAGATACAAAGCCAGCACTCCTGAGATTAGATGGTATTACTGTGGATAAAAAGAAAAACAATACAGACCAGCGCCTTAAAGTCCCAATGTGAGATAAATGTGTGCAGTGTGAGCAATGAGCAGTGTGTGTGCAGTGTGCAGTGTGCAGTGTGTGCAGTGTGTGCAGTGTGAGCAATGAGCAGTGTGTGTGCGGTGTTGTAAGGCTTGTCCTTCAATCAAAGTAAGCAAAACATTTACTGATTCAGCTTCTCTCAACACCTATTTTACCAAAGACTTTATTAACTGTCTTACCACAGGGGTGGTATATTGAATCCATTGCTCCTGTGGTAAACAATATGTTGGAGAAACACACAGAGCCTTTAAAGTACGCATTTTGGAACATCTAGGTTCTGTCCGGAACAAACTTGATACACCAGTGGCAAGACACATAAATGACATACACCAGGGAGATGCTTCCAATTTACAATTTATGGGAATAGCTCATATACTGCACCGACACACTTTATTCGAGCAAATACCCAGTATGTACCTGGCAGATACCTGGAATGCGCCGCTCCTCACCTCTGACAAGCCCTGTTGCGTTTGCCTTCCCTGCCTGGGTTCATGCCTGGCTGACGGGCGGCTGATCTGTTAAATGATAATGATTAGGATTTAATAGGCTGCAATGCTTCGCGTGTCTACCAGATGGCCTAAATTCATGAATTGTAATGCAGTATATATATATATAAACTGTGCAGTATTGCAGCCAGCGGGAATAAAATGCTTCAATCCCTGCCTGGAAAATACCTCAATGCACTCGGGCAGAAAACAGTCACAAACCTCAATACACCCGGGTATACCCGAATTCGTGGGACTAGCCGAGCTCGAATAAAGTGTGTCGCCAGTGTACCCCTGGGGCCAACGCAAGGGCAACTGGGATATCAAATTGAGACAATGCGAATGTAGGTGGATTTACCTATTAAACACACTTTCACCGCACGGTCTCAATGAAGGTTTTATTTTTTCTCCTTTTCTTTGATTATGGGTAGAGGGATCCCGGTATATAGGACCTGCTATAATACCAGCTTAGTAGGTTCCGTTTTGACTCTATAGGCGGATCCGTCAGGTTAGTCCACTCCTACACCTGCCCATTAATTTATTTATTTATTTAGTCTACCATTTATTTATTTATTCATTGATTTGTTTATGTTATTTCATTTTTTATACATTTTTATACATTTTTTATTCATTTCATTTATTTATTCAATTATTATTCATTTTTGTGAGCATCTCCTTATGTATGCCATTGTCTGACTGTTCCATTACTTATGGGTGCCTTTACAATTTCAAATCATCCATTGAACTTTTATCTCACATTGGGACTTTAAGGCGCTGGTCTGTATTGTTTTTCTTTTTGTTCATCACTAACTGTGTTCGGGTTAGTAGTTCCTGGCAGCCTTATTTATTGTTATCTTCACCACGATTTTGTCATATTTATATTGTAATTTTACACATTGCATTTATTGTTTAGCGCTAATCACACCACTCTTTCTTTTATTACTGTGGATAGCAATACCTTACTAGTGGGTATTGATGTGGAAAGCTTGTATACAAGTATACCTCATGCCTCTGGTTTACAAGCAATTAAACATTTCCTTTGGGCCAGGGATACTCATTCACATGCACATAATGAGTTTGTATTACAACTGCTTAATTTTGTACTTACCAAGAATTTCTTTTTATTTAATAATAAGATATACCACCAAATCCAGGGAACCGCCATGGGCACCACATGGGCTCCCACCTATGCTAATCTCTATCTAGGCTGGTGGGAGGAAACCGTGGTGTTCATGGAGGACTACTCAATGTACACAGATCATATAGATCTTTGGTCCCGGTACATTGATGACGTGGTCCTGTTATGGAACGGCACGGAGAATCTTTTGGTAGAATTCATTGATAAGCTCAATAATAATGCACATAATCTGAAATTAACATACGATATTCAAAAGGAGTGCATCAACTTCCTTGATATCACAATCACTAAGCAGACGAGCGGTAAATTAGAAACCACAATTTATCGCAAACCCACCGCCACAAACAGTCTCCTCAAAGCAGACAGCCATCACCCTAAACAATTGATACGTAACATCCCCACAGGCCAATTTCTTCGCCTAAAACGTAACTGTTCCAGCGCTATAGAATTTAAGATCCAGTCCAAAGACCTCACCAAGCGATTCTTGGAAAGAGGATATTCAAAATCCATTATTAAATAGGCATACCATAGGTCACTTAACACCCCAAGATCTAGTTTACTTGTGGAACATCCAAGACTGGACAACGATAAGGCACAAACCATACGTTTTATTGGGACGTTTTGTAGTCAGTGGCAATCCATTCGCCAGATTTTAACTAAACACTGGCACATATTGCTTCAAGATGATTACCTATCGAAAATACTACAAAATACACCAAATATGGTTAGCCGCAGAGCACGTAACCTCCGTGACCGTCTGGTTAAAAGCCACTTTCAGAAAAAAAACAAAACGTACTTGGCTAGGTAATAAACCCTGTGGCACATATACCTGCGGACGTTGTAAGGCTTGTCCTTCAATCAAAGTAAGCAAAACATTTACTGATTCCGCTTCTCTCAACACCTATTTTACCAAAGACTTTATTAACTGTCTTACCACAGGGGTGGTATATTTGATCCATTGCTCCTGTGGTAAACAATATGTTGGAGAAACACACAGAGTCTTTAAAGTACGCATTTTGGAACATCTAGGTTCTGTCCGGAACAAACTTGATACACCAGTGGCAAGACACATAAATGACATACACCAGGGAGATGCTTCCAATTTACAATCTATGGGAATAGCTCATATACCCTGGGGCCCACGCAAGGGCAACTGGGATATCAAATTGAGACAATGCGAATGTAGGTGGATTTGCCTATTAAACACACTATCACCGCACGGTCTCAATGAAGGTTTTATTTTTTCTCCTTTTCTTTGATTTTGGGTAGAGGGATCCCGGTATATAGGACCTGCTATAATACCAGCTTAGTAGGTTCCTTTTTGACTCTATTGGCGGATCCGTCAGGTTAGTCCACTCCTACACCTACCCATTTATTTATTCAATTATTTATTTATTCATTGATTTATTTATTTATTCATTGATTTATTTATGTTATTTCATTTTTTATACATTTTTATTCATTTCATTTATTTATTCAATTATTATTCATTTTTGTGAGCATCTCCTGATGTATGCCATTGTCTGACTGTTCCATTACTTATGGGTGCCTTTACAATCATATATGTATGTTAATTATCATTCATTTACCATATTAGTCTATTCTCCCCCTTTCCCCTCACCTTTGTCCCTCCCTACCCACCCACCCCTTGATTCCTTATTTGTCTGTCTGGTAAGGATTTTCCTTCATCGTCATTGCCAGGTAGGATCTTTACAGGCAATTTGTCCGCTCCTCCCCTATTAGGGAGGGTACATAAGGTCACACTACACATCACAAACTACTCCTCGCCCTTGAGAAAGCACGCTGTGACGCGCGAAACGTACATCGGGGTACGCGTGATGTCATCACGTTGGCGCTCACGTGGTTAGTGTTTGGAGGCGAGATCAGTCCGGGATACTTCCCAGGGCTGCAGCTGTTCACTTACTAGTGCAGGACACACTACATCAGGTTGTATACTCATCATTTGGTTGATTTATTCAGTGTCTATGGGTAGTTACTAAGTTCTTACTCTCCTGCTGCGTGTGTTGGCATTATTTTTGCCTGTACAACCTCACATAGAGTTTGTGTGAGACTGGTGTTATAAGTACAGCATATCACCATTTGTTAGTGCGATTTAGGCATAAGATATACTACACTGCCTATTCCTCTCACACCATACTCGTTTGGGGACTTTTAACTATGCATTTTTATGCATTTTTATGGTGTTTCGTCGGGTTTTAATTTTTAATAAAACTTTATTATTTTTGTTGAGTTTGACCTTTTGCGGCTGACCCCACTGTGGGATTTGGCTATTTTTGGCTTCCACTGTAATAACATTTCTACCTTTAGTGTTATCTATCATGAGTGCTACTATTGGGAGCTTTATGTAATCCTTGTGATTACTTGTGTGTTTCATGTTGCCTTCTTTCTCCTAAGCACCAGGTAGCTTTTGTTTATGTTTATTTTGTTGTTGTTTTGTTTGGTGAGCGACATTTTCTCTGTGTGTTTATAGGGGACAAAAGAGAACCTGATGCCCGGGATTGCCACAGTAGAGACAACGCCCGGCGTTGCGTCTATGCAGTTTCTTGCTGGAAGAAAACTTGTTACCCCCAAGTTGCATAGGCTCTGAGATATCTGGCGGAAGGGGTTTAGCTGTTACGGCATGGGAAGAAGGAACCATGCTGGTGTGCGTGCTCAAGACTTGCCCCACCTCAGCAGGGTCCATGTTTGTTGGGCTGAGCATACTACAGTGGCGGCCGCCCTTAGTCTAAAGCGGCCACCTCCGCAGTTATTTTTCAAATGCATTCAGACGCGGGCTTTTTTTTTTTTCTCCAGCGCCGCAGGCGCTTCCTTTGTTCAGCGCCATTAGCGCTGATTGGAGAAATGGCCGCACGCGGCCGCAAGATGCAGCTGGCGCGTGGCCAATTTCCACGGGGAAAACAAAAAGCCGAGAAAAAATGCGGTTAAGCTTTAGATTAAGCTTGGCTGCAGCAGTATAACGGAGTGCTCACCAAACAAAGCGTGACGGCGAGGCCGAGGTGGGGATTTGATATAACACCAACCCACAGCCGCGTGGGGGCGTTTGGAGTGTAGATTGGTCGAGGTAGCCAGGTTGAGGTAGGAGAGGTCTGGATGATCAGTAATACTTGCCAAGATCGTGTTGGACAGTAGTGGATCATAGGAGGTAATTAGCCGTGGTCTGGATTGGAGAGAGGCAGATCGTCGTAGTATTTAGCTGAGGTCAGTGTTGGAATGGATCGTCGAGGAGATAGCCGGGGTTGGAATGGAGAAGTGCGGATGGTTGTACTTAGCCGAGGTCAGGAGAACAGAAGAGCGGAGTCCCGAGGAAAATCTAAGGTCAGGAACAAGGATCTGGAGACACAACAAGACTGTGGAGGCAAGACAGAAGTGAACACTTCTCTAGCTTATGCTCAACCGATAAACCAGTGAAATGGCTGAGCATATAAGGCAAACAGGAACCAATGAGAACAAGGCAAGAGAACGCGCATCAGGAGCCCTTGCTGCGATTGGTGCAGGAGACAGGTGTGGGAGGGCTTAGAGGCGGAGGTTGATGATGTGGTACCTGCGCACGTAGAGCACGCGCAACTCGGAGGCGGGACCAGAGGGTTTGGTATAAACTTCCGCGGGTGATGCGCGCACGCCCATAATCTGACGGCTGATAGATGGCCCTGGTGATGCGCCGCAGGAGGTGGGGAAAGCTGAGCACCCGATCGTAGGCCAAGGTAACGAGGGGGCACGCTGAGGGTAGCGGGACTCGCGGATCCTTACAGCAGTGCCCAATTAGTGAACCGAATCACTGACAGTTGGTCTATTGCAGTCAGTTAACCCAATGCAGTATAGATCATGCTATCTGCAAGCTGAAGTTCTCCTCGAAATGATATGATGAGAAGAACATAGCAGAATTAAATTTCATTTGCAGTTACAGGACAGGGAAAAGTAGGGAATGCACTCACATTTTCCAAGTCTATTTAGCGCAATAAGTGTGTTAAGGGCAGCTTCTTTGGAATGCACCAAAAACCGCCTCAGATCTGCCTTCAATGTCTCATTCCACTTATCGTGTCGGCAATGGCCTTGCCGGTATGGAAACTTCCGCGTGTGCGTGCGCACCAAGTACGGTGTCCCAGTGGAATCAGGATGGCTGGTCTGTACGGTGTCCTCTGAGTGACAAAAAACCAACGCATTTCGTCTTCGTCAGAATATCGGAACCCGTGAGGAAGGCGAAACGTGTAGGGTATTTTGCCACTCGGAGGACACCGTACAGTCCAGCTAGCCATCCTGATTGCACTGAGACACTGTTCTGTGGTGCGCACACAGACACAGAAGTTTCCATACCGGCAAGGCCATCACCGACACGAGAAGCGGAGCGAGACATTGGAGGCAGATCTGCAGCAATTTTTTGTGTATTCCAGGGAGACTTGAGTGTGCCCATAACACACTTATTGGGCTAAATGGACTTGGAAAATATGACTGCATTCCCTACTTTTCCCTGTCCTGTAACTGCATATTAAATTGTATTATGCTATGTTCTTCTTATCATTTCATTTTGAGGAGGACTTCAGCTTGCAGATAGCTTGATCTATACTGTATTGACTGCAACAGACCAGCTGTGAGTGCTTCAGTTCACTAATTGGGCACTGCATAACAAGAATTACACATATTTGTGCTTTAATATCTGTTTATCTTTAAAATCTGATCCCTGCATATTCTTCTCATTAGTCTCATTGCAAAACAAGTTAATAATGACAGGAATTAAGGTTGTTAATACTCTATATACATGGCATGCTCCAGGATACAGTATGTTCTTTTTACAGGGGTTGTTTTGAGCAGTGGTGAGCGCTGGAAGCAGCTGCGACGCTTTTCCCTTATGACCCTGAGGAATTTTGGAATGGGGAGAAGGAGCATTGAGGAGAGGATCCAGGAGGAGGCTCAGAGTCTGGTGGAGGAGCTCAAGACATATAAACGTATGAATCTGACTGTCTAGTGTTAGGCTCTCATCTCATCTGTTATAGGTTGTGATATCTTCTAGGGGATCCACATTAGAGTTCTTCCTTGATGAAATTATAGTATACAGAGCTTTCCAACCCCTCATAGGTTTATTCTTCAAGGTCTGTTCGGCTCTCACAAAATGTAAATTTCAAAAGTGAAAGTAAGAAAAATTGAGCAAAAAAGCTATGTTCATTGACTTTTTAGCATCACCCAAACTTTTTGCAAAATTTTTGCAAACTTTTTGCAAACTTTTGGATCAAAGTAAAAAAAAATTGTATCAATCTTTTTTATTGGCATTGACATTTACGTTAATGAGTACATACTTTTCAGTAACATAAAATTGTTTAAGTTCGACTTTATTGAGTGCATGCTAGCCAACATTGTTTTTTAATTGTAGGGGTTAAGGGAGTGGAGGAGGGGGAGGGGTGGGGGGGGGGCTGGGAGTGGAGGAGGGTAGACAGACAGAGGGGGGAGGAGGGGAGGGAGGGTTGGAGAGTGGGAAAGGGAGGGCGGGTGCGGGGGGGGGGGAAGTCCCCCTTGGCTCGTCTACGTCTCCCACCTTTGGGATCTGGGTTATTCCCTTCACTAGGGTTTGCGCTTTATGTCTTTATCTGAAGCCCTGGGGTCCTATCCATGGGTCCCATGTGTTCCAGAACTGTGTCATTTTTTTGTGCAGCATAGCTGTTAATTTTTCCATAGACATTACTTCATCCACCCGCCTTATGACTGTGTTTCTTGCAGGGGCTTTGACCTACTTCCAGGCTGCTGCTATTGAGCACCTGGCTGCAGTCAAGATTGCAGAGACCAGTCTACTCATTTGTGGGGGTAGGTCGTCAAAGGGTCTACTCAGCACCAGGGACAGTGGATCTAGGGGAGAGGAATTCCCGTTGTCTCATAGAGCAGCGTCTGGATCCTAACCCACCAAATATGGGCCATGTCTCCCTTTTGACCACATCCTCTCCAGCACAGGTCTGGGGTGCCGGGGAAGATCTGGCTCAGTCTAGCTGGGGTCAGGTACCATTGGAATAGAATTTTGTAGATATTCTCCTTTGTTACTGTGCAGATTGAGGTTTCTGCTGCCATCTCCCAGATATCCTCCCATTCCTCATTGTCAATTTGTATATTTAAGTCCGCAGACCATTTTTGCATATAGTGGTGGGTCGGGGATTCTGATGCTGACTCTATCCCCCTATATATCTCAGAGATTAGGCCTCTTTGATACCTGCCTTTACTGCATAGTGTTTCGAATCTGGTGGGTGGGGGAAATTTGGAGTTCTGCGAGAGCGAGAGCAAAAAATGTCTAATTTGTAGGTATTTGAATAGGTGGAGGTGTTGAACTTGGTATTTGTCCCGTACCTCTTTAAATGTTACAATCTCTCCATTTTTCAGCAAGTCTGCAACCAGCCTTATTCCAAGCCCCTGAAATTGGGCAAATTGCTTTTTGGAGCACCCGGGCGGGAAGTTCGGGTTCCCAAAGATCGGGGTGATTTGTGAGATGGTGTTTAGCAGACCATACTTCCCTTTGCTTTTCAGCCACGAGTCCCACGTGCATGTCATTGCTCCTAGATCAAACCTCCTTGATCCTCCTTCTTTTCCTCCTTGGGACCACAGAAGTAGCTGAAATGGTAGCGGGGCTGCGTAATGTGTTTCTATCTCGAGCCAGCGGGCCGCTGCCGGGTCGCAATTCCAAACTACGGCTTGCTTTAGCTGGGCTGCGAGGTAGTACCTGACCACATCGGGACCCCCAGACCTCCTCTTAGTTTGGCTGATAACATTACCAATCTGGGAACCCTCCATCTCTTGTCATTCCAGATAAATTGGAACATTTGGGCCTGTACATTTTTTATGGCTGTTAGTGGGACGACTACGGGGAGTGTTTGGAAATAGTACAACAGCCGAGGTAGGATGTTCATTTTGAGGGAGACTATTCTCCCGAACCATGATATTTGATGTTTTTTCCACGACTCTAAGTCTTTTTTAATTTGATCAAATAGTGGGGGGTAGTTGTATTGATAGAGGGATCCATGGGAGCTCGAGATTCTTATACCTAGGTATTTGATGTATGTGGTGCTCCACTTGTATTTATAATTGGACTGCAAAAGCTTCCACGTTGTGATTGGGAGGGATATGTTAAGTGCTTCTGACTTGTCTATATTTATTTTATAGTCAGAGACTGTTCCAAATTGGTGGAGTACCTTTTGTAGGTTCGGGAGGGAGATGTGGGGGTCAGCGAGGGTCAGGATCACATCATCTGCAAATAGGGAAATTTTGTATTCCTTTGTGGTGATCAAAATCCCATTGATGCCCTTTTGTTGTCTAATTTTGGCTGACAATGGTTCAATTGTTAAGGCAAATAGGAGTTGGGATAGCGGGCAGCCCTGTCTGGTCCCATTTCTGATTGTAATTGGGTCTGATAGTCCACCTGAAATTTTTACATATGCTGTGGGGTTTTGGTAGAGGGCTCTAACACCCTCTAAATAGGGACCACTAAAACCAAACTTCAGCATTGTTTGGTCTAGGAAGGACCATCTGATCCTGTCGAACATTTTTTCTGCGTCGAGGCTCAGGATCATTGCATTGGTTCCTGTGAGATGCACGTGGTCGATGATATCCACTATTTTGCGGGTATTGTCGGAGGCCTGTCTTCCTGACACAAAACCTATTTGATCTGTATTAATGAGTCTGGGGAGAATTGGGTTGAGCCTGTTTGCTAGTATCTTGCTGTAAATTTTGAGATCTGAGTTAAGTAGGGATATTGGCCTGTAGTTGCCACAAAGGAGCGGGTCTCGAACCTCCTTGTGGATAATGGCTAAATTTGCTGCAGTGATGTTAGCGGGGATTGGCTCTCCTTGTAAGAAAGAGTTGAACATGTCAAGTAAGTAAGGGACAGAGTCAGCATGAATGTCTTATAGTAAGTGTTAGAAAATCCGTCCGGGCCCGGAGTTTTTGCCGTATTTGAGGGAGCTAATGGCTTCGGTTAGTTCTTCTAGGGTAATGTCTTTATTTAGTTTATCTAGTTCGGCCTGTGAAAGGGAGGGGAGGGAGCACTCCTCCAGGTATTTCGAGATTGTCTCTAAGGGGGTCGGATTTTGGCCCAGAGGATGTAGGTTATACAGTTGAGAGTAGTAGTCAGCAAATTCTTGTGCTATTTCTTTTTCGTCATAATTGATGTTCCCCTGATTTTGTGTGGATTTTGGATATTTGTGACTTTACCCATATGTGCTCTAAGTTTCGAGGCTAAAAGCTTATCGGCTTGTTTCCTTTATCAAAGAATTTTTTGTTTGTCACATCTTAGGGCCCTTTCCTACTTCCTCTAATTGTGTGTGTTTGAGAGCGGCTCGCGTTTGGTTTAATTGCTTTAGTATTTTTTGGATGCTGTTGTTTTGGTGTTGCTGCTCTAGGTGTTTGATTTTATCTGTTAGTTCAGTTGGGAGTTTGCTTTTTTGATTTTTTCTTATAGGGCCATATCGAGATTAATTCCCTCTATTGCCTTGTGGTCCTCCCAAAGCATAGCGGAACCGAGACCGTACCTGCGTTTTATCTGGAAAAGGAGGAGATTTTTGATCTTATATTGGTTCTGTCTCTGCAGTTGAGTAGGGAATCAATTCATTCAACTTCCATTTGTAGGGATTGTTTTTGACAAAGGGTAGGGTGAGGGTGAGTTCCACTGGTGCGTGGTCAGACCAGGTAATTGGGCCGATATTGGAGTGGGAGGAAGCCTGGAGTATGTTATTGGTACCCAGAAAATAGTCTAACCTCGAGTAGGACTGATGAGGGGCGGAGAAGAAGGTGTAATCCCTTTGACCCTGGTGCTGAGCTCTCCACACATCGACCAGGGAGAATTCTTCTATTATTTCGCTGAACTTTTTTGCTTTTTTTTGTGATTGGATCATGTAAGATGTGCCTTGAGTTACATTGGGTAGGTCTTTTGGAGTTTTTGTTTTATCTTGTGTGTGTGAGGCGACCATGTTAAAGTCTCCTCCTATAATTAATGAAGAGAGTGCCTGCTGTTCCAGGGAGTCCAGTACTTTTTTGAGGAACTGGGTTTGATTTTCATTGGGGGCGTATATGTTCACCAATGTTATGGGTGAACCTGCTAGAGTACGCCGGAGCACCAGGAATCTTCCCTCTGGGTCTGATTGAGTGTGAGTTAGGGTGAAGGGGACATTGTTCCTTATTAGGATAGCTACTCCTTTCTTTTTACTCGGGGAGGATGCGTAGAAAGCCTGTGGGAACAGGCTCTTGAATGTATTTGGGGGAACTGGTGAGTTAAATTGTGTTTCTTGCAGGAAAACGATGTCCCCTTTTGTTTTTTGAGTTCCTGGAACGCTAGTTTTCTTTTTTTATTTGAGTTTAGTCCCTTTATGTTAAGCGTGATTAATTTTATGTCTGTCATTTTGTGGCGTGCTTGTTTTTCGGAGCTCTGAGCTTCGAGGCCCTCTGTATTCCCACAGTGAGGGCTACTAGTCCTGCGAGCCTTAGGTGAGTTTGTGTAGGTGAGTGGGGGGGGGGGGGAAGGAACCACTTGTCAGGGGGTGGATGCCTATCTGGCTTGTCTTATTTAGGAGCCCATGTGGGCTGGGTAGACATTTTTTTTATTAACCCTTTGTCTCTTCTCTTTTTGACAACTTGTATGGAAAAACACAACATTTGGCATTTATCATATGACATTTGCATTTTCTTATCATCTGATACATATATCCTATTGCTAGGGGGTACATTTGCTTTTGTCTGCTTATCAACTCTATTTCTTACGTGATCAATTGGCATCTTACATATATCATTTGCATTTTCTAATTGTCTTTTGCTTATATCTTATTTCTGCATAGTCCATTTGCTAGTATCTGCATTACCTCATTGTTTTTTGTTGTGATCATTTGGTTTCTACCTTACCACATTTGCATTTTGCTTTTGATTGTTGCTTAAGGCTAGACAATAAAAAACGGGGGATCGGGAGTGAGGATGGGCAGGTAGCGGGGGGGAGGGTTGGAGAGAGGGGAGCGGGGGAAGGGGAGCGGGGGAAAAGAGCGGGGGGGGGAGGGGGGGGGGGGGGGGGGGAGGGGGGAGGGGGGGGTATGTAAGGGAGTGGTATAGGGGTTGCAGGATTAACAGTATATTCAACAGGGATCCTGGATTAACAGTATATTCATTGCTCTTTCTAAATTGGCTAACTTTCCCCTGCTAGGCTGCTTTTAAAGAGCATATTCTTGATCTACCTTCTTTTCCTCCTGTGGACGCGACAGGAGAGAGTATCTGACATGGAGCGGGCTGCGTAATGTTGTTTCTACTCCTCGACCACGTGCCGCTGCCCGCGGCGGTCTCATCCAAAACTAAAGGCTTACGGCTGCTTTATGAGGAGCTGGTCTGCGAGTGTACCTGACCCATCGTGGGTGACCCGCCAGGGACCTCCTACTTAGGGTTGGCTTATCACAAAAATTACAGGAGTGTGGCACCCTCCATCTCGTTGTCATATACCAGATAATTGTGTGAAAAAAGATTTGGGCCTAGTACTTTTTAATGATGCTTATTGGTACGACTACGGTGGATGTTTTGGAAAGTAGTACAACAGCCGAGGTAGGATGTTCTTTTGGACGGCGAGGATATATTCCGCCGACCAGATATTGATGTTTTTTCCCACGACTAGCTAATTCTTTTTTAATTTGATCAAATAGTGGGGGGTGTTTTTATTGAATAGAGGGATCCATGGGAGCTCGAGAGGTTCTTATACCTAGGTATTTGATGTAGTGGTGCTCCACTTGTATTTATGTGGAACTGCAAAAGCTTCCACGTTGTGATTGGGTATTGTATGTTAATTGCTTCTGACTTGTCTATATTTATTTTAGTAGGAGACTTTCCAAATTGGTGGAGTACCTTTGTAGGTTCGGGAGGGAGATGATGTGGGGTCAGCGAGGTCTCACCATCACTCACTGCAAATAATGGAGAAATTTTGTATTCTGTTGTGGTGATCAAAATCCCATTGATGCCCTTTTTTGTCTAATTTGTAAATGCTGACAGTGTATGGGTTCAATTGTTACGGCAACGGTGAGGAGGTTGATAGCTAGCGGCAGCCCTGTCTGGTCCCATTTCTGATTGTATTGGGTCTTATAGTCCACCTGAAATTTTTACATATGCTGTGGGGGTGTTGGTTAGAGGGCTCTAACACCCTCTAAATGGGACACTAAACCAAACTTCGCATTTTTGGTCTAGGAAGGACCATCTGATCCTGTCGAACATTTTTTTCATTCGAGGCTCAGGTATCATTGCATGGTTCCTGGTGATCACGTGTGTCGATGATATCGACATATTTGCGGGGTATGGTCGGAGGGGGTGGGTACGGGGCCTGTCGTTCCTGACACAAAACCGTATTTGATCTGTATAATGATTCTGGGGAGAATTGGGTTGAGCCCGGTTTGCTAGTATCTTGCCTGTAAATTTTGAGATCTGAGTTAGTAGGGATATTGGCGCTGTAGTTGCCAACAAAGGGATGGTCGAACCTCCGTTGTGATAATGGTCTAAATTTGCTGGCAGTGATGTATGCGGGCTTTGGCATCCCTTGTAAGAAAGAGTTGAACATGTCAAGTAGAGTAAGGACGAGTCAGCATGAAATGTTTATATAAGTGTTAGAAAAATCCGTCCGGAGCCGGAGTTTTTGCCGTATTTGAGGGATGCTAATGGCTTCTTGTTAGTTCTTCTAGGGTAATGTCTTATTTAGTTTATCTATGTTCGGCTGCCTGTGAAAGGGGGGAGGGAGCCCTCCTCCGGTATTCGAGTATTGTCTCTAAGGGGGTCTGTTTTGGCCAGAGGTGAGGTTATACAGTGAGAGTAGAGTACAAGCAATTGCTTGTGCTATTTTTCTTTTCGTTCATACTGCACCGACACACTTATTCGACAGTCAGGAGACCCCCTATGACCGCAGATCCTGGAACGCCGCTCCTCACTGCTGGACAACCCCGTTGCGTTTTGCCTTCCCAGCTGGGTTCATGCCTGGCTGACAGGCGGCTGATCTGTTTAATGATAGATTATAGGATTTAATAGGCGCAACTATGCTTCCGTGCCTACAGATGGCATAAATTCATGAATTGTATAATGCAGTTATATATATTTAACTGTGCAGTATTGCACGCCAGCGGGAAATAAATGCTTCAATCGTGCCTTGAAAATAACGCAAAATCGGGCAGAAAACAGTCAAAAAACCTGAATACAACGGGCCTGGTATACCCTAATTCGTTGGACTAGCCGCGCTCGAATAAAGGTGTGTCGCCAGTGTATGTCATTTTCCTGATTTTTGTGTGGATTTTGGATATTTGTGACTTTACACCGTATGCCTCTTAAGTTTCGAGGCTAAAGCTTATCGCTTTGTTTCCTTTATCAAAAATTTTTGTTTTGTACATCTTAGGGCCCTTTCTACTTCCTCTAATTGTGTTGTTTGTGAGCTGCTCGCTTTGGTTTAATGTGCTTTAGGATTTGTTTTGGAGGGTGCTGTGTTTTGTGTTGATGCTCTAGGTGTTTGATTTTATGTTAGTTCAGTTTGGAGTTTACGCTTTTTGATTTTTCTTATAGGCCCGATATCGAGGTATTAATTCCTCTAATTGGAGGCCTTGTGGTGTGGCCTCCCAAAGCATAGCCGGGACCCGAGGACGTAACCTGCGTTTATCTGGGAAAAAGGAGGGAGTTGCGTTCTTATATTTGTCTCGTCTCTGGGCAGTTGAGTAGGAATCATTCAACTTCCATTGAGGGATTGTTTGTTGACAAAGGGTAGGTGTGAGGGTGAGTGCCACGCGAGCGTGGTCAGACCAGGTAATTGGGCCGATATTGGAGTGGGAGGAAGCCTGGGTATGTTATTGGTACCCAGAGAAAATAGTCCTACCTCGAGTAGGACTGGATGTAGGGGCTGAGAAGAAGGTTGTAATCACCTTTGACACCTGGTGCTGAGGCTCTCACACATCCACCAGGGAGAAATCTTCTATTATTTCCTGATTTTTTTGCTTTTTTTTTGTGATTGGATCATGTAGGATGTGCCTTGAGTTGCATTGTAGGTGTCTTTTGGAGTTTTTGTATTTATCTTGTGTGTGTGAGGCGACCATGTTAAATTGTCCTCCTATAAAGATAGAGGAAGAGAGTGACTGCTGTTTCCAGGGGAGTCCAGTACTTTTTGAGGAACTGGGTTTTGATTTCATTGGGGGCGTATATGTTCACCAATTTATGGTGAACCTGCTAGAGTACCCCGGAGCACCGGAATCTTCCCCTGTGTTGCTTATGAGTTGGTTAGGGGTGAAGGGGACATTGTTCACTTAGTAGATGCTACTCTTTCTTTTTACTCGGCGGGGAGATGCGAGAAAGCCGTGTGGGAACAGGCTCTTGAATGTATTGTGGGGAACTGTGTTAAATTGTGTTTCTTGCAGGAAAAAACGATTTCGCCCTTTGTTTTTTTTGAGTTCTGGAGCGCTAGTTTTTCTTTTTTATTTGAGTTAGTCCCTTATGTTAAGCGTTGATTAATTTATGTCTGTCATTTTGAGTGCTGCTTGTTTCGGAGCTCTGAGCTCGAGGCCCTCGTGTATTCCCACAGTGAGGGCTACTAGTCCTGCGAGCCTTAGGTGAGTTTGTGTAGGTGAGTGGGGGGTGGTGGGGAGGGTGGAGGGTGTTGGGTGGGAAGGGAGACACACTAGGTAGGGGGTGGGGGGGTCGTTGGGGCCTTCAGATGGCCCTAGAAAGTAGGCCTCTCCCCTGTGGGCGAGAGAGGTACGGGGTTTATTACCCTAGAGTCCTTCCAAACTCAGCAAAAGCGTCGGGAGACCGGAAAGAGTTCCACAGGGAACCCTGCTGTGTGAAAACTTACTTAAACCACTTCTATGGAGGGGCACTTAGTGTTTAAATTTTAATGTGATGTTACAAATTCTAACTCATACATAACCTTGGGAAGAAACAAAACCTTTTTTAAACTCTGAGTCTTATTTTGTCGGAAATCAATTTATATCGTCTATATGTTATGGTTGTGGGGTTCAATATTTATCAACCCGCTTTTGGATATCGGGCCCGGAGTTACGCTCGTCTCATCTAGATGCTATTTCCTCCACTTCTGCCGCTATAGAGGTCGGTCGGTTCCTCTAAGATGGAGGGAAAGGACGGGGTTTGGTGTGGTGGGGGGTTTATGGTAAAGTGGAGGACTGGGGGGTGCTGGGTGGAGAGGGGGGAGCCGTGAGGGAAACTGTAGGAGTATAGGTAGGTGCAAGGTGAGTTTGGTTATTTATGCTCATTGTTGTATTAGATCCGAGGGTGTGGGTGAATGGGGGGGGGAGGATGGTATGGATTATAGGTGTGGTGGAAAACAAGGGTTGAGGGTGGGGGCAAAAAGGAGGGGGATAGGTTGAATGGTATATAAATGAGTTCTCCTGGACGGATAGGGCTAGATCTTTCTGGGTTTGGTCGCTTGTTCTGTGTATAGGTGGGGTTGTTCCCTTTCTGTCTTGTGCATGTATCTTGATCATTTTGGTGGTGGGAGAGGATGAAAGGATCTTGGGGGTGAAGGAAGTGGGATAGCAAAGGGGTGGGGGGGTTGATGGGAGGCAAAGGTGGGTGGAGAAATAGGAGGGTTGGTGTCAAGAAAGTGGAGGGTACGGGGTAAACCCGATTTGGTACAGTGGGGGGGGGTTGGTGGTGGGGAAGTGCACGTATAAACGGGGGTTGGGGGCGGTAAGGTATGGGGGGGGGGGGGGGGGGGTCTTATTTAGGGGAGCCACATGTGGGCTGGGTGACATGTTTTGTGTTGATTAACTAAGCCTTATGTCTCTTCTCTTTTTGACGGAACTTGTATGGAAAACAGCAATCATATTGGGCATTCATCATGATGACTCGTATTGCATTTTCTTATCATCTGGTACCTATATCCTATGTTCTAGGGGTACAGTTTGTGGCTTTGTGTCTGCTTAGTGCAAACTCATCATTGGCTTGACGTGATCAAATTGGTCACGTTAGGTAAAGTAATACATTGCATTTTCTATTGGGGTCTTTTGCTTATATCTTATTTCTGCAAGTCCCATGTTTCTATTATCGTGCATACAACATCGATTGTGTTTGTTTTTTGTTTTTGGATCATAAATTGGTTTTCTAGGGACCTTACCAAGACATTTGCATTTTGCTTGGTGATTGTTTCTGCCAGGCGATACAATAAAAACGGGGGTATCGGGAGGGGGGGGGTGAGGAGGAACGGGGGGAAGTGTGGAGTGGGGGGACTGTCAGGGGGGAAGGGGACGGGGGGAAGGGGAGCTTATGGTAGGTA
>WSYH01000259.1:107958-152550 GCA_036426205.1 Ascaphus truei
GAAGGGGAGCGGGGGGTATATAAGGGAGTGGTATAGGGGTTGCAGGTACATCCTGGATTAACAGTATATTCATTGCTCTTTCTAAATTGGCTAACTTTCCCCTGCTAGGCTGCTTTTAAAGAGCATATTGACAAAAGTCCGGGGGGGACTGGGAAAAGAAGGGTTTATACGACCTGGGCTCCTCGGACCGTGAAGTGGCAGGCCTGTCACTGGGTCCCATCATCCTGTGAGGGGGGGGTATGAAGGTGGACAGGGGGTCTAACTCTTCTGTTCATACAGGGGGCTGCGTCCTCTGTTCATGCAGGCGTGTTGCAGGTGCGTCGGTTGGCTTCGCTTTCTGCGCCCGTGGAGGGTGTCAACAGTACCTCAGTTCACTCCGTAGGTCAAGGTGGTGCTTGTCCTCTTCGGGGGGGCTAGCCGGGTCAATCAGCTCGCTACCTCAGGGCAGGACTTTGATCGAATGCTGACCGGCCTGGACGCGGTCGACCAGGATATCTTCTGGTGCTCCGATGAGGTGAGTAGTGAGAGCTTTTCCTCCTTGATGGGGTGGGGGGGATATTAGTTCACTGATGGGGTTTGTTGCAGGATCGCGGGGCAGGATGTGTGGGTGGGGGGGGGATGAAAGTAGGTCGTGGGGAAGTCAGTGGGATATGAGGGGTATAAGGGGGGATTGGGAGGCAGGGGTGGGAAAAAAAAGAAGGGGGGGGGGTGGCGCGGGGGGTGATGTCAGGGGGGGTGAGGGGGGGTGAGGTGTCTGACATGCGTTGGTTAATTGCTGGGTAGTGGGATTGGAGGTGCAGGTGAAGCTTCAGGGAGGAGGGGGAGGGCAAGTTTGTAGAGTAGGTTCCATAGGCAGATCGGTGGTTGATGGGGTTTACTTGCTTCGGGTCAGCGAAGGGCTGGGGAGACGTCGCTTCTCTCTGCTTATTTTTTTTTTTTTTTTGGGCTGCTTTCATAGTTTGTTGTTCCCTTTGGGGGGACCGTTATCGTGCTTCAGGTGGTATGTCCGTTACTTAGGGGCCTCTGTGTTCTGATTGGCCAGCCTTTCAGAGGCCCGGGGAACTTCCATCTCATCATTGTTTGTGGGGGACTTGGCTGGTGGTCTGTTGTCCTGTTGCTGACTCAGCCCCAACACTTTTAGGAACGCCGGCGAATCCTTTGGTCTGGAAATTGTATGGTGACGTCCATTCTTCAGGACGATCAGCTTAAAGGGGAAACCCCAACGGTAGGAGATTCCCTTTTCTTGTAGTATGTTCCTGAGGGGCTTCATTTCTTTCCTTTTTTCTAGCATGGATCTGGATAGGTCGCTGAAGATCTGTAGAGGTATGTTCTCCACTTGGATATCTCTTGCTCTCCTGCTTGCAGCCATGATCTTCTCCTTGGCTGAGTATGCGTGGAGCTTTATGATTACATCCCTGCGTCGTTCAGGGTCCGCAGGTTTGGGGCCCAGCACTCTGTGCGCCCTGTCCATCTGGAGATCATGCTCCGACAGGTCTGGGGATAGTTGTAGGAATAGTTTGCGAAGGTAGGCACGAAGCCCCTCGGCGGTGATCGTCTCTGGTATATTCCTGATTCTCAGGTTTTGCCTTCAGTCCCTGTCTTCTTGTTCTTCCAGGGTGTCTCTTAGGTCTGCGACTTCTTGGCCGAGTCTTACGGTATGACTTCGTCCTCTGTTGCGTGTTGTGTGCCAACTACGTCTGTGACTTTGCGTTCCAGCACCTCAGTGCGCTTGGATAGCCATTGTATTTCAGTTCTCAGGCTTCCAGCACCATGTTCATGTCCGTTTGGATTTCTTTGCGTAGCTCCTTATGCATTCTTTGGAAGAGGGCTTCGAAATAGTGTTTGTTCAGCCCCGGTTCTTGTAAGTCTGCTGAGCCTGAGTCGGGGGCTAAGTCCGTTAGGGCCGCATGGGCTGCTTCTTCGGCGCCATCTTGGGAGTCCCCGCTCTGTTCAATGGGGCGGTGCGCGGGGGTAAAGTATTTTGTGACTCCTGGGCCTTGGGTCCCTTTTGGGCGGGCCGGCATCTTCCCTAACGTCTGCTAAGTTGTTTGTGTGTTTTTTATGCTTTTTTGTGTGGTTTGGGTCGCTCGATCATGCAATTTGCTTGTGAGGGTGGCGGTAGCGCATCGACTATCCGACCATGTTCCCTGACGTCACCGGAAGCTCTCGGAACATCTTTGTTTTAATTACTTCTGTTTCGGAAGTTCCCAAGTGGTGCGAGGCCGGGACCCCTCCAGCTATATCACTGCAGGTGGGTACTGTTTATTGACCGTAGTTTATTTATCATTCAGGGTCTGTGGTATGAGGTATCCTATAAAATGCGTGTATAGGCTCTGGTTATGGTTAATCTTTAACCCTTAGTCTTTGACGCCCAGGTTATGAGGGGATATATGGGGTCTTTGCACCGTGGCAGTATGATTCATTCAACAGCTCAATGTGAGATGGTCACCCCTCCTCCCACTTGCAGCTGTGGTGATGTGCCCCTCTGGTCTGTCTCCCTAGTTGTGGGGACCACCCCCCCCTGCTCTGGTCGCTGGGTTTAGGGTTTTGTGCTATTGTCAATTGACTTGGGGAGAGCAGTGTCTGGTGGCGTCCTGGTGGGTCTCTGAAAAGAAAATGGCCCCCTGCCTTCTCATTCTGCCTTTATGTATGTGCTTCACTTTTCTTTATTTGTCTTTATTTGGGGGGGTGAGGGGGGAGATTGTTGCGTCTTTATTTGAGGGGAGGATTGGAGGGGGGGTTTATGCGACCACACCCGATGGCACTCGGTTCTGCAGCCTCAGGGCGGCCCCTTTGGGGATGAAAGGGAGGCTCACGGCTCCTGCGCCGCACCGTGTCGCAGAGGGTCCAGCCAGCAGACCAAGGGGATGTTTTCAGGTCCTCCCCTCTCTGCAGCAGCCCCGCGCCAGTAGTTTGGGGTGCCGGGAGGAGATGCAGAGATAAAGGCACCTCCGCGGATCCTCGATCGAAAATGACCGCCGCTCCCTTCAATGCGGCTCCGTGGGCAGCTCTCAGCACAGCGCCAGGGTTATTTCCCCGTCAGAGTAGAGGTAAGGTGGTCGGGGGAAGGATCCTGTGTCCTCAGCAGTATGGGGGGGGGGCAGCAGGCAGGGACGAGCACCTCCGTGCGCCTCCGACCGAGCCGGCATCCAGCACCCTGCCTCCCCTCCGTCAGTCTCGGCTGGCGGCCATTTTGGGCTGCTCTGAGACCGGAGCTCCAGTTCTCTCCCGCCCCGAGCCTCAGCTGTGTTATGAAGCTCCGGCGGTGCAGACCTCTCGCTCTGGCAGTAGATTTCTAGGAGGGGGGGGGTGGCCGATGCGACCCCTCGATAAGCCGCTCGCCCGTTGGCAGGGAGGGAAGGATGAGTCCCACGTGGGCCAGTTATGGGGTGTACTCAGGCGTTGTGTGGCACAGGCGCAGCAGCATGTTGAAGGGCTGAAGGTACTTTTCTGCGGTCACTTCTCCCCAGTCGCCCCACTCCCCCAGCTCCGCTCACCTCGGTGCCCGTTAGCGTCCAGAGGTGTATCGTGTCGGGCAGGGCAGACTGCGCCTCTCCTGTGGCGGTGATCAGTAGGCCTCTGTAGCTCCTGTTTTCTTTCTTTTATTTAATTTGATAATGTCCATATATTTTATGTGATGTTTAGTCTCAAAACGATCCCTATAATGACTGCTATCCAAATTCCTAGGAAATAAGTTTATTCAATTTGTGATAGATTAGGATTGCTGTGGATTGGAAATCAAAATTTGAGGAGCTACAGTATCATGCGGCCATCTTGGTCAGGCTCCAAACCACGTCCCCAAAGTAAATTTTTTAACAAATTTAAAAGGCTGACATTTGCCAAGTTGTATTAAGCCCTCGAAAAAATATGTCTATCTCAATCAGAGAAAATGCAATGTTTTTCATGGATGTATAAGGGATGGAACGTTGCAAATACAACTCAGAGCAGCTTAAAAAAATCCAATGCTACAGACCAGTAATTAATTTGGAGAACAAAAATATTGAAAAAAAATAAAGAGTTCATATCCATATGTAGCCAGGTCCCCTCTGGTTCCCCTGACATTCGGTTCTCTCTCTCTTACCTGCGACAGCGTGAGGGCAGTTGCAGGGGTGATCGCGTCACCGGGGGCTTCCGGCGACATCAGCTTTCACCCTGGTCACAGGCAGCCAGACAGCCAATAAGGCTGACAGATTCTCATGCTGCAAAGTTGCAACAATGTTGTGTGAAGACAGGGATTGTCAGTTAGGAGCTGGGACACAGAGAGGGGAGGGTGTGTTTGTGCAGGGAGGAAAGTAGCCTCCTGCACTAGGCCAGAAGTCTCCCCTTAGCCCCCAGCTAGGCCCTACTCACCTCAGCTTGTGGTTACTACAGGGACTCGAGATAGAGAGATGTGCCTAAAGGAGGCACCAAAGATCCCTTCTAAGAGGCGCACAGCAAACCTTTATAATATAATTTGGTCAGGGGTGAAGTGATATATACATAAAATAAAAAAGGTTTATTAAATAACTTCGTTAAAATCGTGTTGTGTAGTGTGATGTGTATGACACAGATAAAAATAGACTGGTTAAGTCTATAGTACTACTCTGTTTTCCTAGTCACTACCAGTAGTGAACAATGCTAAAGTGATGGTTTCACACAGGTTGCACTCATATGAGAGCTTATCAGGATGTAAAGTGTTACTGCTTACAGCTGATTCCTAAGTCCAAACTTAATAGTGTACATCCGTTGTTATCGGTGCTAAACTAGACTTTGTAGACCTGAATAGGCAGGGGATAACTGCTGGCAGCGGATAGCCCGTAAGTAAGGCTCTCAATGGGCTAAAAACTGTACTAGTGTCATTAACGTGGTCCCTGTTGGGTTCTGAAGGCAAAACACACAGCCAAAGAGGGTAAGTGAAATTAGCTGTTCTAGTGTTTAACCTCTTCGCACATATATAGTTACTGCCAGATATTGTTTAATTGAATCAGATACCCAGCTGCATATAGTTAAGTGCTGGATCTTAGGCAGGGAATGTGTATATGTTCTTCCTAAGAGGCTCCACTAGAAACGGATCAGGTATTTATTATGCAGTATGGGGTATTCCCCTCTGTGTATCATCACATATCTGTAGTGTGCAATTACACTCCAGTGCTGGCAGAGTTCACGATGTCACACTGTACAGGACAAGCTTGCTACAAATAATGTTACTTTGTCACAAAAGGGGCAGAGTTTGAACAGGTAAGGTATAGATCTCTGCTGAGAAAGTTTCTAGGTCTGAGCCCAGTATAGTTTCGTTGGAGTAGATCAAATGTCCAACTGCATATGGTTAAATGCTAGTTCTTAGGCAGAGGAGGTATGTCTGTTTCCTCAGTACACAGTAAGTATTTCTGCTGAAAAACGGGTCAGGTTTTCACTGCAGGTATATACCCAGAGACAGGGTAAACTGTTCCTGCAGATAAATATATACTGTGGGGTGGTTCCCTCTATATGTTAGCATATACTGGCAGAGTACAGTTAAACCGTAATGCAGGACAAAATCGCAGTGTCACACTGCACAGGGCAGGATTGCTGAAAATGTGGTAAGTCTCTCCAGAGCTCATCTGTTCACCGGATGATATAGGCACAGCAAAAAACAAGTTACAAACAAGGAGAGGGCGCGTTCCTTCATTTTCTATATCTACTCCCATTGCGGTTATATATTATTGCACTTGTTCTTTGTGGGACTTGTTCGGGACTTTCCTAACCACTCGATAAGCTATCGTTGAGGAGAGACGCACTAAAGACACGACCAGCTGAGAGACGCCGCCAGATGACGTCAGACGTAAGCGTGGACTAACCCGGAAGCGACTAGGATATCACCCCTTCTGAACCACCGGCTGGAGTACCTTCAGCACACGGGAAGGCTCCCTAAAGTGGAGCTGCATACACCGCTCCTGGATACCAGCAGCTAGAGGGAGGACGTCCAAGATACATCTGTCCATGTCCTGCTGTCCCCGCCGAGTGGTAACATGTCCCTAACATGTCATGCTATTAACCTTTTTTATTGATGTACGTGCAACACTCACCCCCACCCTATAAATAGTTTTTTAAATAAACTACACTATGGTTTTTTTGCGCTGTCTTTTCTCTGTTTCCATGTAGCCTGGTGTTTGAGCCATCCTAATTGACCAGCAGCACAAAACCTCACCCTTATCAGGTTGTAATTTATACCTTATTTCTAAGTCACTATCACCCATCACTGATCACTTATGAGCGCAGGTTTTTTTGTTTCACAGGGGATAACTGCTGGCAGAGGATAGCCCGTAAGTAAGGCTCTCAATGGGCTAAAAACTGTGCTGGTGTCATTAACGTGGTCCCTGTAGGGTTCTGAAGGCAAAACACACAGCCAAAGAGGGTAAGTGAAATTAGCTGTTCTAGTGTTTAACCTCTTCGCACATATATAGTTACTGCCAGATATTGTTTAAATGAATCAGATACCCAGCTGCATATAGTTAAGTGCTGGATCTTAGGCAGGGAATGTGTATATGTTCTTCCTAAGAGGCTCCACTAGAAATGGATCAGGTATTTGTTATGCAGTATGGGGTATTCCCCTCTGTGTATCATCATATACCTGTAGTGTGCAATTACACTCCAGTGCTGGCAGAGTTCACGATGTCACACTGTACAGGACAAGCTTGCTACAAATAATGTTACTTTGTCACAAAAGGGGCAGAGTTTGAACAGGTAAGGTATAAATCTCTGCTGAGAAAGTTTCTAGGTCTGAACCCAGTATAGTTTCGTTGGAGTAGATCAAATGTCCAACTGCATATGGTTAAATGCTAGTTCTTAGGCTGAGGAGGTGTGTCTGTTTCCTCAGTACACAGTAAGTATTTCTGCTGAAAAACGGGTCAGGTTTTCACTGCAGGTATATACCCAGAGACAGGGTAAATTGTTCCTGCAGATAAATATATACTGTGGGGTGGTTCCCTCTATATGTTAGCATATACTGGCAAAGTACAATTAAACCGTAATGCAGGACAAAATCGCAGTGTCACACTGCACAGGGCAGGATTGCTGCAAATGTGGTAAGTCTCTCCAGAGCTCCTCTGTTCACCGGGTGATATAGGCACAGCAAAAAACAAGTTACAAACACCTCTTTAAGTGGGTGTATCAGTAATAGTAACCATGAACATTGTTCAGCATACATGTAGCAAGTGTTAATACCATGAGTTAGTTAATAGATCGTTACTTTGTCACAAACGGGGCAGAGTTTGAACAGGTAAGGCAGCGGTGCGCAAACTGTGGGGCGCGACCCCCAGGGGGGGCGCGACACTGCCGACGGGGGGCGCGGGGTTTACAGAGGCCCCGCGCGCTTCCCGAAGGCACTTAAATTAAGTGCCGGGGGAGCTGCAGGGCCTCTGTAAACCTAACTTACCATGGCTCCGGCGGCTTCCTCCCTGCGGCGCCATGGCAACGCGGCGTCAAAATGACGCTGCGAGGTCATGTGACGTCACGTTGCTATGGCAACGTGACGTCATTACGCCGGAGCGCGGGTAAGTTGGGGTTGGGGGGGGGCGCGGGAGCGAGGGGACAGCCGTCAGGGGGGCGCAGGGAAAAAAGTTTGCGCCCCCCTGAGGTAAGGTATAGATCTCTGCTGAGAAAGTTTCTAGCCCTGAACCCAGTGTAATTTCGTTGGAGTGGATCAAATGTCCAGCTGCATATGGTTAAATGCTAGTTCTTAGGCAGAGGAGGTGTGTCTGTTTCCTCAGTGCACAGTGAGTATCTCTGCTGAAAACGGGTCAGGTTTTCACTGCAGGTATATACCCAGAAACGGGGCAGATTGTTCCTGCGGATATATATACTCTGGGGTGGTTCCCTCTATGTATTAGCATATACTGGTAGTGTACATTAAAACTGTAATGCAGGACAAAATCGCAGTGTCACGCTGCACAGGGCAGGCTTGCTGCAAATAATGTGGTAAGTCTCTCCAGAGCTCTTCTGTTCAAAGAGTGATAAGAGCACAGCAATAAACAAGTTACAAACACCTCTTTAAATGGGTGTATCAGTGATAATAACCATGAGTATTGTTCAGCATACAGGTAGCCAGTATTAATACCATGAGTTAGTTAATAGATCGTGCTATATGGTGCACAAGTAGTACTATGTCGGCAAAGACCCCAACAACATCTAGGGGTTTCTGAGCGAGGTTCCTCTCTACAGTACTACAGGGACTCCCCTTAGACAAGGGACAGGGTCCTGTAGAACCTAGACAAGTGAGGGTCCAGTCAGGAACCGTGACTATCCTGGCAATTGCTGTGAAGGTAATACATCCTCTGCGTTAGCAGAGAAAAGAGACATTATAAAGGTGGATCACTCCATGCGTGAGCCACCCACCGTTGAGGCGGAGGCATCTTGGATCATCTCCTGGAGCAAAGGATTCCAAGCAAAGGTCATCTGCGCACCCGGTAGCAGGAACACTGGGCAGGTATTATCCAAGTCACCAAGTGCACCACCCTATACACTTCATCTTAGTGGGCAGCGCTGTTCCACACGTGGGTGGGGTTGTGGGACTCTTGGGACTTTGTGTACAAGGACTTTGGGGATACTGTGTAAGGAGGTTATAGCCCAGTTAGGGGCAAGGTTATAGCTGCCAGCTAGTGGCAGAGGGTGGCATATATATCGTTGTGCATACTGATGATGTTGCACTGTTAAAGTATGATACTCTGTGTTGTGTTGCTATACAATATGATGTGATGTTATTGTGTTATTTGCTCGTTCAGTAAACCTTTTAGCCATAACCCTGGTGTATGTGGTTTCTGGGTGGGTTCCTATACTAGGCCCATTCTACATTCCTATAGAATCCTACATAGGTGGAGGTGCTGACTGACGAGAACATTCCAGAGGATTCACCCCAGGCTCTCACTAGCGGAGGCTCAGACCTCCTGTGAGCCTGACAGGTATACTGCACCACACCTGGTAACATATAGGTTCCCCCTCACATACACTCTATATGCGATTGGGTGGGGGAATACCCATTACATTTGGAGGCGCTGCTGAGATCAGACTTGGGGTGCCCTATAGTTTTTTTTCACCAAAAATGTTTGTAAAGTCCGGACACGAGGTCCTCGCCTGGGCCTTGAGGCAAGATTTTAGCCCCCGCCGTGTGGTGGCCGTAGGAGGCCTTCCTGCAAATATATCAGATGTGGAGGTCTGTGATCATATGTGTAAAATCCCCGGGTGGCCACACGCCTGTATTTTAGATGAAGATCTAGACCCCACATCCATGTGGAGATCGATACTTTTTGTGGTGACACCCACGTGGGATATATGCCTGTCAGAGGCACCGACCACCTTGTTTATGTTAGGGGGGCCCCCTGAGGGTTACCCTTTAGTCTACTCTGACTAAGCGCCATGGCAACTTTCCCCAAGTTGGAAGCATGCACGTGCTGCTGCGCTCAAGGAAGAGCAGAATGACCTTGCAGAAAGCTGTCCGGTATTGGCGGGAAAACCTAAGCCCCGCCCCCGCCAACTGAGTGGCGCAGTGCAGAACCAGAAACAATCCTTGAAAGAGTGTGCCGCTCCTCCTTTAAATTCCACCAGGGAATACTGCAGCACACCTGGTAACATATAGGTTCCCCCCCACATACACTCTATATGCGATTGAGTGGGGGAATACCCGTTACACATATATTCAGGGAAGTCATAATCTTCTGTGCATCAACTGGGTGCACCAGTTTCCCTGATAAATATTGTCAATAATTGTAGTTAGAAAACATGCTGAATTAGATTTTTTTTTTAAGTCAACAATCAAGCCAATGTAGCTAACTTAATTGGAATGTAAAGTAAACCTTTGCCAATCCCAAAGTAAAAATAAAGGATAGCGTATTAATCTACTAAACTGCCAAGATGTTCTGAAGTTTGGAATTATATATGTAATTAGATCCTCACAGTTGTCTCTTTGGAATATGTGTGTCAAAGGAGGAAAAGTAATACATGCATTTACAGTATCTATGGAAAAAAACTATTAAACCACAAAGGGGGTTATTTACTAAAGTCTCCCAACTGCAAATCTGGGGCAAAGTCTGTGCAAAAGAAATGTACTCGATCTATCAAAGGAAACACTCCAATTGCTTTCAATGGTATTCCTTTTCTGTGATGAATATGGCTTGTTTTTTTACACTGGTTTTCCACAACCTTTGTACTATAGCTAGGAGACATTAGAATGTAGACCCCAAAGGGGGGTATTTTGTAAAGTCTTCTGGTTGCAGAACTTGGGGACAAACAGATTTATATTGGAACAACTAAATTGGGATTCCTTTTCTTTGATTATGGTGTTTATTTCCATTGGGTTTGTCCAGTTTTGCTGTTGAGATACTTTAATATGTAGTCCCCTAAGTGTTGACATAGAGCATTCCTATAGAAACCTTGTATACGGCTTAGAGCATGTGTTCTTGAACCTCTTGCACATGAACATAAGGGAACATTATAGAAACGGTCAACAAAGTGCAGAAGGGAAGAATGTATTTTGGAGAAAGAGAAGTGCTAGAACAAAAGTCATGCAATGAAGGGAGAGGTGGGGGGCTTGGGGGAAATGTTCATTCTTCATTGAAAAGGTAGTGTATTAATAGACCTGTTTCCCGGCAGAGGTTGTAGAGCAGGGCTCTTCAATTAATCCTCCAAATGGGCATGATCAGGAGTAGAATGGTGTAGATAGATTTTTAAGTTTATTGTAATATAATTTTAGATATTTGTAAACACTTAATAAATACTATATTTCATTATTTTGCAAGAATTTGTAACTTCTGTTACATACGGTATATATTTACATTACCTTATCTAACAAGGGGATTTAAGTGTTAGAAACTGCAGTTACTGTAACTGACAAAGCACCTAGCATGACATTTACTGCAACAGGGAGTCTAAGTGCCACATGTAGGTTCTTTTGGGGCTACATTTGCTCTGCAGACCACTAGTTTAGGAACTCTGTGGTAGAGCTAAAGATTCTAAGGGTATCTGAACCTTCCCACCAGGTAGCAGAGTAGATAGACTGGGTAAGCCCAATGCACTACATCTGCTCTCAAAGTTAATGTGTTCATGTAAGTTTATTTCACCAAATTTAATTGGAAACTAACTTTTATGTATTTCCTATTATCCAATAAATTTCTTATGAGAGACAGGTTTGGAGGAATGTTGATTAGTACATCCCTTTACACTGTCTACCCTCGACATATGTAAATATGAAAATACTAATAATTACAGCAGTTTCGCTAGCTACAGTTTGTAATTCCATATAATAAACCAGCATGAGACCTCAACACAGATACAGTGTTTACATGAGATTTCAAGAACTTGCATCTGTCTCCCTCAGTCATACAGTACTGCACAGACTAAAATAAAAACTCTGACTTTGCTCCACTACACCAGCAATAAACCTACACCTTTCTAGGACCAATACAGCTGCTAAAACTGTGCACTGTTACATGGGCTGTCATTAACACTACTTTAAAGCCTTGACTATTTTTATCATTAGTGTCTTCCTAAATGTCAAGTAAACCTCACTATTACATGTCAGAACTTTTCAATGAAAACAGTACTTATTTTGATCCAGAATTCACAACTCTCCCTTATTTGGGTAGTAGACTTTGGGCCTCATGCAGAGAGCAGCGAATTTAAAAATTGGAGAGTTTAATAAAAAGTAGCTTTTTTGGAGAGTTTTATTCTCCATATGCAGAAATGTGAGAATTCTGCAATGTTTGGCATTAATGCGTGTGGCGAGTTAGAATTGGAGAGATGCGCGCTGCAGAAATGTGTTAAAAAAAAATCGCGCATTTTTTTCCCCTTTCCTATAGGCGTCGAGCTCCATCTACTTGCCAACTTTTCTTGGCGAGGCAAATAGTAGCAAATCGCGCCATTTTCTTGGCGTGAACAGCCGCTAGATGCCGTTCGCGGCTCTCTGAATTAGGATATTTTTAAAACTGGCGAGATGTAGGTTCTCGCCAGCCGCGCGGCTGGCGAGATTTTGAAAAAGAAAAAAAAATGGCGCGTTTTCCGTAACTCGCCATTTTCAGCAGTTTTCTGCGCGAATTTCCCCAAAAAATGGCGAGATTTGAAATAGCACTGCTCTCTGCATGAGGCCCTTTGACAGCAATGTACCATATGACTAATCTAAGGCTGGAATCTTATTCCATTATCTTGTAAAAAGAAGTAATTTTTTTCACCACTCCAGAGTCACCAGTCAATCCCACTAATATCTTCGCCCAGGCTGTATCCAATGTCATCTGCTCTATTGTCTTTGGGAACCGGTACGAGTACGATGACGTGAAGTTTCTGAAGCTGCTCAATATGTTTAATGAAACCTTCATTCTTATGAGCTCCACCTGGGGACAGGTAAAAGGCTTTAGATTTCTAGATAAGGGGGAGGCTGCACATGATCTCCTTCTCAACAATGCTTTTCAATAACTCAAAATAACAAGTATTCTAAACTTTTAAATGCACTAACGTAGCAATTTTGTCTGAAGCAATGCATTTCTACGCACTCCTACTGTATTAGCACAGTAAGGGGTCTATTCACTAAAGATTGATAAAATCAGTGCATTGCCAATCGACTTTGTATTGGTTTATCGCGCTATAAAATACTGTATGTGGGTCAAAATTCACTAAGAAAAAACACAAGTATTTTAAAATTCGGTAAAAAATGCAGCATCGAACGACTTGTTTTTTTTATAAGTCTAGCCCCCTTTCTCCCCATGTCTGGGTGAGTACGTGTTGTGTGCTTTACCTGATAGGCTTACAGGAGGCCTGATCCTCCGCTGCAGGGAGCCTGGGGTGTACCTGATTCGTCCAGTGACAGCGCCTCCACCTCTAAATGATCTTAGCACTGCTGGATACCGCCTCACAGGACCCAATGTAATGAACACGTTCGAGCCCCGTGAGGCAGGGCACCCGGGCCCCCTGCGCGGCCATGCCCTGAGGGGGCCTGCTCCCAACGTGGGATAGGGGAAGCGCCATGGCGAGCCCGCGCCCAATAACCCAGCTCCCCCCACTCCCGCCAACCCAGCTCCCCCCGTGCCTGCCAACCCAGCTCCCCCCGTGCCCGCCAACCAACAATCCCCTGCGCCAGACTCCTGCCCCGGGCAGCAGCCGCAGGAACCAGGGGCCGGGGGGAAACGTCTGGTGGGCAAGGAAGCCGGAAGCAGCACCCACTCGGTTAAGGTCAGTCACCCACCCAGGCAGTCACTCACACAAGTCACTCACCCACTCACCCACCAACCCACTCACCCACCCTGGCAGTCACTCAGTCACCCACCCTGGCAGTCACTCAGTCACCCACCCACCCAGTCACTCAGTCACCCACCCAGTCACTCAACCAGGCACTCACACACCAAGGCAGTCAGTCCCCCAGGCAGTCAATCCCCCACCAATGCAGCAATCACACCCACCCACCAAGGCAGTCATCACCACCCAGGCAGTCAGTCACCCACTACCACCCACCCAGGCATTCAGTCACCCACCCACCCAGGCAGTCAGTCCACCCAGGCAGTCAGTCACCCACCCAGGCAGTCATTCACACCCCACCCTGGCAGTCACAGTCACCCACCCTTGCAGTCATTCACCCACCCTGCAGTCAGTCACCCACCTGGCCATTCAGTCCATGCACCCTGGCATCATCACGCCACCCTGTGGTCAGTCACCACCCTGGTGGTTCATCACCACCCTGTCAGTCAGTCACCCCCACCCACCAAGTTAGTCAGTTCACCACCCACCCTCACCCACCCAAGCAGTCAGTCAGTCAACCTTAGCAGTCAGTCACCCACCCTAAGGCAGTCAGTCACCCATCCACCCATCCATCAGGCAGTCATCAGTCACCCACCCGGCAATCAGTCATCAGTCAGTAAGGGAAGTCAGTCACCAACCCACCCACCCTGGCAGTCTGTCGTCATGGCAGTCAGTCACCCAAGGCAGACATTCACCCACCCACCCAGGCAGTCATCAGTCACCCACCCAGTCAGTCACCCTGGTAGTCAGTCAACTTGTCAGTCACCCACCCCCCATGGCATTCAGTCACCACCCCCACAAACCCTGGCAGTCACCCACCCACAAACCCTGGCGTCAGTCAACCCAGGCAGTCAGTCAAACCCATCCAGGCAGCACTCACCTGCCCAGTCACCCACCCAGTCACCCACTCGGTCAATGTCAGTCACCACCCCAGGCAGTCACTCACTCAATGTCCCCACCCAACACTCACCCACCCACCCACCCACCCTCAGTCACCCACCCCACCGTCCATCTCAGTCACCCAACCACACCCACCCATGCATTCACACGCTCACCCACCGTTTACCCACCACCACCCTCACTCAGTCCACCCAGCCACTCAGTCCACACCCATGCAGTTAGTACACTGCCCAGGCAGTCAGTCATTCACCCAGGCAGTCAGTCACCACCCAGCATCTAGTCACCCACCCAGCAGTAAGTCATCACCCACCACCCAGCAGTTAGTCACCTACCCGGCAGGCAATCACCCACCAGGCCAGCAGCAGCACCCACCCAGGCAGTCAGTCCCCACCCCCCGAGCAGTCACCCACCAGGCAGTCAGTCACCCACCCACCCGCGTCAGTCAACCCACCAGGCAGTCCACTCACCCACCCACCCCATACCGGGTCTGTAACTCGGGAAGCAGGGGGTCTCTGAGGCAGAAATCAATGCGTACCGCTCAGGTGACCCCCTGCTCCCGCACACTATTATTAAATGTCATTAATGAACTTCATTACCATAGCAGATAGCCTTACGGTAATGAATTATTATTTATTGATATGTGTGTTTTTGACAGTAGTGTAGATGGGTTGAAGAGCTTTATCATATATCTGGAGCACCCCCCTGAACCCCTATACCAGGTCCAGGGTGGACTTGGGCATGAACTGGACATTCCCCTTTATAATAGGGACCCCTGTACTGTTCTGGGGATACTTTGTTCCCTATGTCCACCCTTTTACCTTTCTGATCTGTGCTGAAGACTCCTGGCGGTGAGCTGCAAGAACGTTTTTCAGGGTAGGATTGACTGGATGCATTGTGCTTCAATGTATCCGAGAATCTTACCTGATCCCCTGGTCAAGGTCAGTCACCACACAGGCAGTCACCACTCAATGCACTCAACCCTCACCCCCACACCACCCCCACCCACTCAGTCACCACTCATCCACCCCCACACCCAGCACACACCCCACATCACTCAGTTACCCACCCCCAACCCAGTCACTCATTTACCAACCCAGTCCATCATTCACCCACCCATTCAGTCACACACCCATGCATTCGTCACTCACCCAGGCAGTCGGTCACCAACCCAGGCAGGCAATCACCCATCCCAGTAAGCCAATTACCCACCAGCATCATTCACGTCACACCCAGGCATTCAGTCACCCATCCAGGTAGTCAGACACCACCCTCCCAGGCATGTCAGTCACCCACCCTGGCCAGTCACACCCAAGGCATTCAGTCACCCACACTGGCAGTCAGTCCCCACCCAGGCAGTCAGTCACCCACCCTGCAGTCAGTCACCCACCCATCTCACCAAGGTAGTCGTCACACCACCCCACCCTGGCAGTCACCCACCCACCAGGCAGTCAGTCAGTCAACCCACCCAGGTGTCATCTCATCCACCCACCTAGGCAGTCTCCCCAACCACCCGGGAAGTCAGTCATGCACAAACCCGGCAGTCAGTCACCCACCCTGTCAGTCTCACCCACCCTGGCAGTCAGTCACTAATGCTGGCAATCAGTCAGCCATCCAGGCAGTCAGTCACCCTCCCAGGCAGTCACTCACCCACCCTGGAAGTCAGTCACCCACCCTGGCAGTCAGTCACCCAAGGCAGTCAGTCACCCACCCTGGCAGTCAGTCACCCAAGTCCAGTCAGTCACCCCACCAGGCATTCAGTCACCTACCCTGGCAGTCATTCACCCCACCCTGGCAGTCGTCCACCCCCCACTCACCAAGGTAGTCATCACCCACACACCCACTCAGGCAGTCACCCACCCCCCACCGTCAGTCATCAGTCACCCCACCCACCCAGTAGTCATTCTATCCCCCCACCCAGCATTCTCCCAACCACTGGGAAGTCAGTCCCGCACCCACCATGGCAGTCAGTCACCCACCCTGGCAGTCAGTCACTAACCCCTGGCAATCAGTCACCCACCCTGGCAGTCAGTCAACCCACCACCCACCAAGTAATCAGTCACCCACCCAACAGTCAGTCACCCATCCAAGCAGTCAGTCGTCACCACCCACCCAGGCAGTCAGTGAGTCCACCCACCAAGGCAGGCAGTCAGTCAGTCACCCCCCAAGGCAGGCAGTCAGTCACCAACCCACCACCACCCTGGCAGTCAGTAAGGGCAGTCATCCACCATCCCACCCACCCCCCTGGCAGTCTGTCAGTCAATGGCAGTCATAAATACATACATATAAACATACATCATACAAACATACATACATCATACATATATAACCATTGTACGAATGAATGGGTGAAGGGTGGTCAGCCAGGTTGCTTAACCCCCTTAATTACCTTTGTGTTATTAACCGATCCGGTGATTACGGGGTAAGTGACACCAGAATGTATTTGCAATGTATTTTTTTGGCAACGGACAGAGGGAACTTGCAGACGAGAGAATTCATATTGATGAGGTTAGTATAACTGTATTTATTTTATTATGCTAGTTAATGTGTTTAATAATGGACAAATAACTCTATTATCCATATCTGGATAATAGTTATTTTGCCCATTAACTTACTATATGTGTGTGTTGTGTGGGGGGGGGGGTGGTATTTATGTATTTAATTTATAGGACAGTTTATTTTTTTTACATCAGGTTTGGTTTCCTTAGGAAATTGTTTCCAAAACATGCTATTGTGTCTTAACCCCTTCATTGCCTTACGGATAGCCGCTAATTTAATGAAGCTGCTTTAATGTATTTTTATTAATATGTGCGGGAGCAGGGGGTCCTCCGATCTGAACCGCATTGATTTCTGCACTCAGAGACCCCCACTTCCCGAGTTACAGTCCCCAGTTTGGGGCATGGGTGCCAGTGTCACCGCCATCTTTACAGGTCCACGTCGCGTCTTGGGCGCTATAAAGATGGCGGCGACACTGGCCTCCGATGCTCCATACCGGGCCGTGTAACTCGGGAAGCACGGGGTCTCTGAGGCAGAATCAATGCGGTCCCGCGCTCAGGTGACCCCCTGCTCCCGCACACTATTTTAAAATGTACATTAATGACTTCATTACCATAGCAGATAGCCGCTACGGTAATGAATTATTATTTATTGATATGTGTGGTTTTGACAGTGTAGGATGGGTCTGAGAGTCTTTATCATATACTGGGACACCCCCTGAACCCCTATACCAGGTCCAGGGTGACTTGGCATGAACGGGCATTCCCCTTTATAATATGGGACCCCTCTACTGTTCTGGGGATACTTGATTCCCTATGCCCCCTTTTAACCTTTCTGATCTGTGCTGAAACTCCTGGCGGTGAGCTGCAATAACGTTTTCAGGGTAGGTTTTGACTGGGCATTGTGCTTCAATGTACCGAGAATCTTACCTGATTCCCCGACACATTTTTGGGGTATCCAGTAACTCTGGATCCCCGCTACATAGCCACAATCTGTAAAGACTTTCTCTGCAAAACCCACCCTAAAACTCATAGCCTAGCAATCTCTGCTTGCTGGCACCCCTAGAATGTAAAACATAATTCTTTATTGTCGCATATTTTACATACCGACACAGTAGTGCATATACTATAGTCGGGTCCAAGAGCTGACACAGTATAACCCCATAACATGGATCAGGGGTAACCAAGTGGGCTTAACCTTTATTAGTATGCTAGATACTCCTTAACCGTCAAACTAAGTACTTTTATACTGCTTGAATAACCCATAATTGTTGACTATTTTTATCAGCTGCAGACATGATGCCGATGATAATAAACCATGTCCCAGGACCTCATCAGAAAATAGAAAAACTCTTAACAAAACAACGCTTGAGTTTATTTCTGAAACAGTGAAGGTAACCAGGACACGTTGGATCCAACGCTCACCCAGAGACTTCATTGACTGCTTCCTATAAAAATGCAACAGGTATGTTATAACTTGAACAATGTGCCTCTCATCCTCACACATTTTATCTTCTCACTATCATACCCTTTGGTCATGTGCCAAACCCTGGCAGTCACTCAGTCACCCACCCACCCAGTCACTCAGTCACCCACCCAGTCACTCAACCAGGCACTCACACACCAAGGCAGTCAGTCCCCCAGGCAGTCAATCCCCCACCAATGCAGGCAATCACCCACCCACCAAGGCAGTCAGTCACCCACCCAGGCAGTCAGTCACCCACTACCCACCCAGGCAGTCAGTCACCCACCCACCCAGGCAGTCAGTCACCCAAGGCAGTCAGTCACCCACCCAGGCAGTCATTCACCCCTACCCGGCAGTCCTCAGTCACCACCCACCAGTCACTCAGTCACCCACCCAGTCACTCAACCAGGCACTCACACACCAAGGCAGTCAGTCCCCCAGCAGTCAATCCCCCACCAATGCAGGCAATCACCCCACCCACAAGGCAGTCAATCACCCACCCAGGCAGTCAGTCACCACTACCACCCGCAGTCAAGTCACCCACCCCACCCAGACCATGCATCATTCCCCCAAGGCAGTCAGTCACCCACCCACAGTCATTCACCCACCCTGGCATGCTCAGTCCACCCACCTTGCATCAGCCCCCCTTGCAGTCAGTCACCACCACCCTGGCATGTCAGTCTGTCACCCCTGGCAGTCAGTCACCCACCCTGGTGGTCATCAGTCACTCACCCTGGTGGTCAGTCACCCCACCCTGGCATTCAGTCACCCCCCACCCACCAATTTAGTCAGTCACCCACCCTCACCCACCCAAGCAGTCAGTCAACCTTAGCAGTCAGTCACCCACCCTAGGCAGTCAGTCACCCATCCACCCATCCATCCAGGCAGTCAGTCAGTCACCCCACCCAGGCATCACAGTCATGCAGTCAGTAAGGGAAGTCAGTCACCAACCCACCCACCCTGGCAGTCTGGTCAATGGCAGTCAGTCACCCCAGGCAGACATTCCCCCACCCACCAGGCAGTCAGTCAGTCACCCCCAGTCAGCACCCTGGTAGTCATTCAACTTTTCAGTCACCCACCCACCCAATGGCAGTCAGTCACCCACCCACAAACCCTGGCAGTCACCCCCCCACAAACCCTGGCGTCAGTCAACCCGCATCAGTCAACCCATCCAGGCGGTCACTCACCTGCCCAGTCCCCCCACCCAGTCACCCACTCGGTCAATGTCAGTCACCACCCCAGCAGTCACTCACTCAATGTCCTCACCCAACACTCACCCACCCCACCCACCCAGTCACTCAGTCACCCCCCCACCCAGTCACATCATTCACCCACCACCCACGCCTGCATTCACCATCACCCACCGTTACCCCCCACCAACCCAGTCACTCAGTCACCCACCCAGCCACTCAGTCACACACCATGCAGTTAGTCACCTGCCCAGCAGTCGTCATTCACCCAGGCCAGTCAGTCACCCACCCAGGCAAGTTCATCACCACCCACCCGGCGTAAGTCATCACCCACCCACCCAGGCAGTTAGTCACCTACCCAGGCAGGCAATCACCCACCCAGGCAAGCAGGCAAGCACCCACCCAGGCAGTCAGTCGCCCACCCACCCAGGCAGTCACCCACCCACCCAGGCAGTCAGTCACCCACCCACCCAGGCAGTCAGTCAACCCACCCAGGCAGTCACTCACCCACCCACCCCATACCGGGGTCTGTAACTCGGGAAGCAGGGGGTCTCTGAGGCAGAAATCAATGCGGTACCGCTCAGGTGACCCCCTGCTCCCGCACACTATATTAAAATGTACATTAATGCAACTTCATTACCATAGCAGATAGCCGCTACGGTAATGATTATTATTTATTGAATGTGTTTTTGACAGTAGTGTAGATGGGTTCGAAGAGCTTTATCATATATCTGGAGCACCCCCCTGAACCCCTATACCAGGTCCAGGGTGACTTGGGCATGAACTGGACATTCCCCTTTATAATAGGGACCCCTGTACTGTTCTGGGGATTCTTTGATTCCCTATGCCCCTTTTACCTTTCTGATCTGTGCTGAAGACTCCTGGCGGTGAGCTGCAAGAACGTTTTCAGGGTAGGATTTTGACTGGAGCATTGTGCTTCAATGTATCCGAGAATCTTACCTGATTCCCTGGTCAAGGTCAGTCCACACACAGGCAGTCACTCACTCAATTCACTCACCCACTCACCCCAACACTCACCCACCCACTCAGTCACCCACTCAGTCCACCCACACAACCCCATGCACACACCCACATCCTCAGTTACCCCCCACCAACCCAGTCACTCATTTACCAACCCAGTCACCTCATTCACCCACCCATTCAGTCACACACCCATGCCATTCAGTCACTCACCCAGCAGTCGGTCACCAACCCAGCAGGCAATCACCCATCCCAGTAAGCAATTACCCACCCAGGCAGTCAGTCACCCACCCAGGCAGTCAGTCCACCCATCCAGGTAGTCAGACACCCTCCCAGGCAGTCAGTCACCCACCCTGGCGTCAGTCCACCCAAGCTCAGTCACCCCACTGGCAGTCAGTCACCCACCCCGGCAGTCAGTCACCCACCCACCCTGCGTCAGTCACCCACCCTCACCCAGGTAGTCATCACACACACCACCCTGGCAGTCACCCCACCCACCGGCAGTCATCAGTCAACCCACCCAGGTAGTCATTCACCACACCACCCATAGCAGTCTCCTCCCAACCACCCGGATCAGTCATGCACAAACCCAGGCAGTCATTCACCCACCCTGTCAGTCAGTCACCCACCCGGCAGTCAGTCACTAATGCTGCAATCAGTCAGCCATCCAGGCAGTCAGTCACCCTCCCAGGCAGTCACTCACCCACCCTGGAAGTCAGTCACCCACCCTGGCATTCATCACCCAAGGCAGTCAGTCACCCACCATGGCAGTCAGTCACCCAAGGCAGTCAGTCACCCCACCCTGCAGTCAGTCACTACCCTGGCAGTCAGTCACCACCCTGGCAGTCGTCACCACCCACCCTCCACCAAGGTAGTCATCACCCACACACCCACTCAGCATCACCCCCCCACCCCCCAGGCAGTCAGTCAGTCACCCACCCACCCACCAGGTATGTCATTCACTCACCCACCCAGGCAGTCTCCCAACCACCTGGGAAGTCAGTCACGCACCCACCATGCAGTCATCAGTCACCCACCCTGGCAGTCAGTCACTAACCCTGGCAATCAGTCCCCCCCCTGCCAGTCAGTCACCCACCACCCCCCAAGGTAATCATCACCCACCCAGACAGTCAGTCACCCATCCAAGCAGTCAGTCAGTCACCCACCCAGGCAGTCTGAGTCCACCCCACCAGGCAGGCAGTCAGTCAGTCACCCCCAAGGCAGGCAGTCGTCACCAACCCACCTACCACCCTGGCAGTCAGTAAGGGCATCAGTCCCATCCCACCCACCCTGGGCAGTCTGTCAGTCAATGGCATGTCATAAATACATACATATAAACATACATACATACAAACATACATACATACATACATAATGAACCATGTACGAATGAATTGGTGAAGGGTGGTATCCAGGCCAGGGGGCTTAACCCCTTAATTACCTTTGCGGTTATTAACCGATCCGGTGATTACGGGGTTAAGTGACACCAAATGTATTTGCAATGTATTTTTTTGGCAACGGACAAGGGAACTTGCAGACGAGAGATATTCATATTGATGAGGTTATTAGTAACTGTATTTATTTTATTATGCTAGTTAATGTTGTTTAATAGGACAAATACTCTATTATCCATATCTGGATAATAGTTATTTTGCCCATTAACTGTACTATATGTGTGTGTGTGTGTGTGGGGGGGGGGTGGTATTTATGTATTTAAATTTATAGGACAGTTATTTTTTTTACATACAGGGTTGGTTTCCTTAGGAAATTGTTTCCATAAACATGCTATTGTGTCCTTAACCCCTTCATTGCCTTAGCGATAGCCGCTAAGTTAATGAAGCTGCTTTAATGTAGTTTTATATATGTGTGCGGGAGCAGGGGTCCTCCGATCTGAACCGCATTGATTTCTGCACTCAGAGACCCCCCACTTCCCGAGTTACAGTCCCCAGTTGGGGCATGGTGCCAGTGCACCGCCATCTTTACAGTGTCCACGTCGCGTCTTGGGCGCTATAAAGATGGCGGCGACACTGGCCTCCGATGCTCCATACCGGGGCCTGTAACTCGGGAAGCAGGGGTCTCGGGCAAAATCAATGCGGTCACCGCTCAGTGACCCCTGCTCCCGCACACTATTATTAAAATGTACATTAATGCACTTCATTACCATAGCAGATAGCCGCTACGGTATGAATTATTATTTATGATATGGTGTGTTTTGACAGTAGTGTGAGGGTCTGAGAGTCTTTATCATATTCTGGAGCAACCCCCTGAACCCCTATACCAGGTCCAGGTGACTTGGCAGGAACTGGGCATTCCCCCTTTATATATGGACCCCTCTACTGTTCTGGGGATACTTTGATTCCCTATGCCCCTTTTAACCTTTCTGATCTGTGCTGAAGACTCCTGGCGGTGAGCTGCAATAACGTTTTCAAGGGAGGATTTTGACTGGAGCATTGTGCTTCAATGTACCGAGAATCTTACCTGATTCCCCGACACATTTTTTGGGGTATCCAGTAACTCTGGATCCCCGCTACATAGCCACAATCTGTAAAGACTTTCTCTGCAAAACCCACCCTAAAACTCATAGCCTAGCAATCTCTGCTTGCTGGCACCCCTAGAAAGGTAAAACATAATTCTTTATTGTCGCATATTTTACATACCGACACAGTAGTGCATATACTATGTCGGGTCCAAGAGCTGACACAGTATAACCCCATAACATGGATCAGGGGTAACCAAGTGGGCTTAACCTTTATTAGTATGCCTAGATACTCCTTAACCGTCAAACTAAGTACTTTTATCCTGCTTGAATACCCATAATTGTTGACTATTTTTATCAGCTGCAGACTGAATGCCGATGATAATAAACCATGTCCCAGGAACCTCATCAGAAAATAGAAAAACTCTTAACAAAACATGCTTGAGTTTATTTCTGAAACAGTGAAGGTGAACCAGGACACTGTTGGAATCCAGCTCACCCAGAGACTTCATTGACTGCTTCCTATAAAAATGCAACAGGTATGTTATAACTTGAACAATGTGCCTCTCATCCTCACACATTTTATCTTCTCACTAATCATACCCTTTTGTACATTAGCCAGGTGTTCCCTTGCTTCCCCCCCTCCTACCCTCCCTCCCCCTCCCTTACCCCCCCCCCCCCCATTCCCTTACCTACAGTTCGGAGCTCTGCACTGTTTCAGCAGAGCATGCAGGTGCCGTCAGAGGGGCCCCAGGGAGAGCGGATGTGTGCACAAGTGTGGGGAGCTGTGTGGGGTTGCGGCTGATAGATGGGGCAACAGAGTCGCTGTAACGCCTGTAATGCCCGCAGACCTGGCCAGTCCCCAGTACTGAGGTGGTAAGGGTAATACACGCACCCACGCAGTGAGGCGTGCCCCGAGTGTCGTAAGCATTGCCGGCCTGGTAAAAAAGGGTTAACGTATACTTGCAAGTCCGGGGTGTCCAGAGATCGTAGAGCAATGTCCGTGTGCCAGAGTTCAAGGATTGGTAGAGAGCAGCGTAGTGATGTCCGTAAGCCAAGGTTCAAGGGCAGGAGAAGCAGAGTAGTCAAATCCAAAGCAGTACACAAGTTCAAGCAAAGGAATCCAACAGGGGCCAGGACAGGAACAGCGCTGAAACAAACAAGGGAGCTAGGCATAGAACACTGCTCACGGAAAGCTATGCAGAGCATGGAGTAGAGAGGACGAGTTGTTTATAAAGAATGGGAACCAATAGGTAAGAGAGGGAGGAGCGAGGCTAGAGTGAGAGTTTTCAGGGATAGGTCGGAGAGAGCAGGAGAGGAGACAGGAAAGTAATTAAGAGATATGGCTTTGTAAGCCATGGGGGCGGAGCTAGAGTTTTAGGACGGCAATAACGGAGCGAGTGCGCGCGCCCTCTGTAAGGGTACTATGCACGTGCCACCGCGCGTTCAAGAGGCATGAGGGATCAGCGCCGCGGGGCGCTCGACCATGAAGGCGAGAGGGACGGAGAGTCGGAGGAGCAGGTGATGTGGATGCTGGGGGAATAGAGGCACCCGGGCACGCGGGTGCGCGGTCGGGGAGAGAGTGATCGCGAATGCATCGCTCACATTGCGAAGGACTCGCACATGATTCGAACGCGCGTCAGGGTATGCCAAGCATGCCTCGAGGTAGCTACCGCGAGGAAAGGAAGGGAGAGGGTGAGGACACAGGGAAGAGGGAGGGCTAGAGGCAGTGGAAACAGAGGTGACGGGGACCGCTGGGAAGCGCGAGTCCCCGATCCATCCAGTCGCTGGCTCCGGGCGGATGCAGGTACAAGGCGCCGCCATCTTGAAATGCCGCACATGCGCAGTCTCAGCATAGAGGCGGCGCCATCTTACATATTGCTTTGCGGGTTAACAACATCTCCCAGGGTACTCTGGCTGCCCTGATTACGTGGAACAGGTACTCAATAGGGCTGCAGCAAGTTCCTGAAGAGTTGTGTCATGCTGTGCTCACCAAAAACAAGGCGGGACCACATGCTGAGGTTGGAAAGGATATAATGCCAACCACAGCCGAGGTCATGTAGATTAGTTTCAAGAAGCCAGTTCGGGGTTGGAGAGGTTTATGATGGTCGATATACTTGCCGGGACAGAGTAGGCGAGGTGCGGAACGTGCAGGTACTATTAGCCATGTCCGGTTTGGAGAGTGAGTCATCGTTTGTCCGATTGCCGAGGCAGAGATGGAGATGTGCGGATCATCGTGGAAAGCCGGTCGGTACACGATAAGGAACGCAAGACAAGGCAATACTGTGGAGGCAGAGATGAGGTAGTACAACGCAACTAGTTTCTATGCTCACCAATTTGCCAATGGGGCAGCTAGCATAGGGGAGAGCGTCCAATGTTAGGGAGAGCGTCCAATAAGAAACCTGCAGCGTGGAGGTGTGTGAACAACGCGGGCGTGTGGTTGGGCAGAGTTCATGGAGAGAGTGACTCAGAGTTGCAGAAGCAACCCGAGGTCGGAGCAAAGAGAGTTTATTTAGTTTTTGGGCGGTTGCACGCGCCAGTAGCGCGCTGGTTTTGCACGCGTGGCTGGGGTGGGAGTGGGTGGCACTGAGACCCTATAGGGATGTGGTGAGGAGCGCACCGATGGCGGCATGGCTCCCTGAACCACAACAGTACCCCCCCCTTCAGAAGCAACTCCGCAGCGTTTCCAAGCCGTTTGAAGGATGCTTTAAGGGTGGAAAGCCCGTATGAGTCTGGGGCATGAAATGATGGCGGGGACCCAAAATTGCTCCTCTGGTCCAAAGCAGGGATCTTCATTGATGGCGGAAGCGCAGACTATATGCCACCGGTTGATCTTTTGTTCACGGGATAGGGCCTGAGAAACCTGGGTCAGGCTGAGCGTGGGCACCTTGAGGTGTATGTTTTTGAAGTAACCATAACCCTGTCCCTGGGCTAAATTACTGGCTCTTGCACCGGTGGCAGTCTGCCTGGAATTTTTGTCTATTGTTGCGACTTTCAGATTCTCCTGGATCCTTTTCCATGAGTCCTGTAGGAATGAATTTTGTTATCACTGCTGTAACCCCGAGGAAGAAGAGAACAACGGCAGTCGGGAAGGGTGGAATCTCTAATTTATGATAAACGGTGACTCTCGGTGAGTTCATTGCATAGGGAATTATGTGTAAATTCAGCCAAAGCAAAGGTCCGTCCAGTTGGTCCTTGGTGTCGGAATTGAAACGCGCAGTTACTGCTCAGATTTGGATTAGTTCTCTCCGTCTGACTGTTTTGTTTGTGGAGGATAGCCTGAGGAATAATGTAAGGAGAATGCCCAACCTTTGAGAAAGGAATCCAGAACCTGGAAATAAAATTGTGACATGGTCTGAGGTATCCCATGTAGACGAAAGATCTCCTGAACAAAATATCTACGAGCTTGGAAGAGAGAGGAAGTCCTCTCAAAGGATAAAATGTGTCGGCTGAAAATTGAATCAACAATGACGAGGATGGTGTTTCATCCCCTTGGAAGTGGGTAATCTACTATGAAGTCCATAGACAAATGTTCCAAGGGCGAATCAGAAAGGATTTAAGAGTCCCAGTGATCTTCTTTGAGGAGTTTTGTTAAGGGCACTCATTGCACATGCTTTGACAATTCTTTGATGTCTCCTTGCAAGCCTGGCCACCAAAAGGTTCGCTCCACGGGGTCGATGGTTCTTCGAGTACCAGGATGTCCAGACAATTTAGAGGTAATGACACACTCAAGGACCCTCCTTGTTATAGAGGTTGTGAAAAGGCAGCCCTCTGGAACTTTGAGACCCTCTGGAACATGAGATTGGTCCAGACTGAGTTCGTCCATAACACTCAAAGAGTTGGTGGAGATAATATATTTGTAAGGGAGCAATGTCTCCTGTTGATCCTCAGCATATCTTCGGTGAGAAACTGACGTGAAAAAGCATTCACCTTCAAGTTTTTTGAATCAGGTCAGTCACCCAAGGCAGTCAGTCACCCACCCAGGCAGTCATTCACCCACCCTGGCAGTCAGTCAGTCACCCACCCTTGCAGTCAGTCACCCACCCTGGCAGTCAGTCACCCACCCTGGCAGTCAGTCATGCACCCTGGCAGTCAGTCACCCACCCTGGTGGTCAGTCACTCACCCTGGTGGTCAGTCACCCACCCTGGCAGTCAGTCACCCCCCACCCACCAAGTTAGTCAGTCACCCACCCACTCACCCACCCAAGCAGTCAGTCAACCTTAGCAGTCAGTCACCCACCCTAAGGCAGTCAGTCACCCATCCACCCATCCATCCAGGCAGTCAGTCAGTCACCCACCCAGGCAATCAGTCATGCAGTCAGTAAGGGAAGTCAGTCACCAACCCACCCACCCTGGCAGTCTGTCAGTCAATGGCAGTCAGTCACCCAAGGCAGACAGTCACCCACCCACCCAGGCAGTCAGTCAGTCACCCACCCAGTCAGTCACCCTGGTAGTCAGTCAACTTGTCAGTCACCCACCCACCCAATGGCAGTCAGTCACCCACCCACAAACCCTGGCAGTCACCCACCCACAAACCCTGGCAGTCAGTCAACCCAGGCAGTCAGTCAACCCATCCAGGCAGTCACTCACCTGCCCAGTCACCCACCCAGTCACCCACTCGGTCAATGTCAGTCACCACCCAGGCAGTCACTCACTCAATGTCCCTCACCCAACACTCACCCACCCACCCACCCAGTCACTCAGTCACCCACCCACCCAGTCACTCAGTCACCCAACCACCCACCCATGCATTCACTCAGTCACCCACCGTTACCCACCCACCAACCCAGTCACTCAGTCACCCACCCAGCCACTCAGTCACACACCCATGCAGTTAGTCACCTGCCCAGGCAGTCAGTCATTCACCCAGGCAGTCAGTCACTACTAGGGGCGGATGCGTAGAAAGGTCGTGAGAAAGCCTGTGGGAACAGGGTCTTGAATGTATTTGGGGAGGAACTGTGAGTTTAAAGATTTGTGTTTACTTGTCAGAAACGATTCCCACTATTTGTTTTTTGTAGTTCTGGAACGCTATTTTTCTTGGTTTTAATTGGAGTTTAGTCCCTTTAGGTTTAGCTGTGATTAGATTTATGTCTGTCCATTATTAGTGGCGTGCTTGTTGTTCGGACATCTGAGCTCGGCGCCCTCTGTATTTCCACCGTGAGGGACTACTAAGTCCGTGCGGAGCCTTAGGTGGAGTTTGGTAGGTGAGTGGGGGGGTGGGGTGGGGAGGGGGTGGGGGTGTGTGGTGGGGTTGAAGGAGACACAACTTAAGAGGGGGTGGGGGGGTCGTTGGGGCCCTTCATGAATGTGCCCTAGAAAGTAGGCCTGTCTCCCCCCGTGTGGGCGAGGAGAGGTACGGGGGTTATTACCCTAGAGAGCTTCCAGAACTGCGAAAAATGGTCGGAGACCGGGACCAAGAAGGTCCACAGGACCCTCGCGTGTGAAAACTTACTTTTAAAACCACTTCTAGGGAAAGACCCACTGGAGGGGCCCATGCAGTAAGCCCCGATACAAAAATTCGAGTCGGCACGAAATTGCCGAAAATGTTTTTTTTGGGCCGGATTTGCCCTCGCAGTATTCAGTAAGGGCGGAATCCTTCGAATCCCACTGCTGAAGCACTGGCGAAAGCAAAGGCGCCGATTGAGGCTGTGGGCGAGATACGCCTGGGTCCCGATATGGCTCCCGAATAAAGCTTTGGTGCCGATAGATGTTTGCAGGGCTGAGAGGAGACCAGCCGGCTCTCTCAGCGCAAACTTCGGCCACCAAAAAAAAAAGTATTAAAAACAACTTTTATTTCAAGTGTACATGTGCAGGGGGTCTTCGGAAGCAAACCGCGGTTGGTTGAGGTCCGGGTGGACCCCATGCCCACGAGATACAGGGCCCCTTTAATGAGGTGCGGTATCCCTCGCGTTTCAAAGGTACCGAATCAGTGAACGGGCGAACCTGTAAAACAAACCAGAGGGATTACCGGGCACACCCATAAAGGGCCCCTGTATTCTCGGGGGGCAGGGGGGTCCCAGGGACCTCAAACCAAACGCTGTTTTGCTCCGGAGACCCTCTGCACATTACAGTATAACATAAAAACCACACACACCAACATCAATAATAAATTCATTACCTGCGGCTATCTGCCGGTAATGTAGGCATTAATGCTTTTATAATGCTAGTCGAGGAGCAGGGGGGTCACCTGAGCGTGTACCCATTGATTTCGTGAGCAGGACCCCCGCTTTCCCGAGTTACAGGGCCCCGGTATGTGCATCGGGCGGTCCGCCGCCATGTTATAGGCGTCCCCGCAATTTAAACATGGCGTCCACACTGGAACCGATGGCCCAACAGTCACCCACCCACCCAGGCAGTCAGTCAACCCACCCAGGCAGTCAATCACCCACCCACCCCATACCGGGGTCTGTAACTCGGGAAGCAGGGGGTCTCTGAGGCAGAAATAAATGCGGTACCGCTCAGGTGACCCCCTGCTCCCGCACACTATTATTACGGACAGAGGGAACTTGCAACGGAGAGAATTCATATTGATGAGGTTAGTATAACTGTATTTTATTTATTTATGCTAGTTAATGTGTTTAATAATGGACAAATAATCTATTATCATATCTGGATATAGTTATTTTGCCCATTACGTACTATGTGTGGGTGTGTGTGGGGGGGGGGGGTGGTATATGTATTAATTTATAGGACAGGTTATTTTTTTTTACATACAGGGTTGGTTTCCTTAGGAAATTGTTTCCAATAAACATGCTATTGTGTCTTAACCCCCTTCATTGCCTTAGCGGATAGCCGCTAAGTTAATGAAGCTGCTTTAAGTATTTTTATTAATAGTGTGCGGGAGCAGGGGTCCTCCGATCTGAACGCATTGATTTCTGCACTCAGAGACCCCCTACTTCCCGAGTTACAGTCCCCAGTTTGGGGCATGGGTGCCAGTGTCACCGCCATCTTACAGTGTCCACGTCGCGTCTTGGGCGCTATAAAGATGGCGGCGACACTGGCCTCCGATGCTCCTAGGGTACCGCTCAGGTGACCCCCTGCTCCCGCACACTATTATTAAAATGTACATTAATGCAACTTCATTACCATAGCAGATAGCCGCTACGGTAATGAATTATTATTTATTGATATGTGTGTTTTGACAGTAGTGTAGATGGGTCTGAAGAGCTTTATCATATATCTGGAGCACCCCCTGAACCCCTATACCAGGTCCAGGGTGACTTGGGCATGAACTGGACATTCCCCTTTATAATAGGGACCCCTGTACTGTTCTGGGGATACTTTGATTCCCTATGCCCCTTTTACCTTTCTGATCTGTGCTGAAGACTCCTGGCGGTGAGCTGCAAGAACGTTTTCAGGGTAGGATTTTGACTGGAGCATTGTGCTTCAATGTATCCGAGAATCTTACCTGATTCCCTGGTCAAGGTCAGTCACCACACAGGCAGTCACTCACTCAATGTCACTCACCCACTCACCCAACACTCACCCACCCACTCAGTCACCCACTCAGTCACCCACACACCCATGCACACACCCACACATTCACTCAGTTACCCACCCACCAACCCAGTCACTCATTTACCAACCCAGTCACTCATTCACCCACCCATTCAGTCACACACCCATGCATTCAGTCACTCACCCAGGCAGTCGGTCACCAACCCAGGCAGGCAATCACCCATCCAGTAAGGCAATTACCCACCCAGGCAGTCAGTCACCCACCCAGGCAGTCAGTCACCCATCCAGGTAGTCAGACACCCTCCCAGGCAGTCAGTCACCCACCCTGGCAGTCAGTCACCCAAGGCAGTCAGTCACCCACACTGGCAGTCAGTCACCCACCCAGGCAGTCAGTCACCCACCCTGGCAGTCAGTCACCCATCACTCACCAAGGTAGTCAGTCACACACACCACCCTGGCAGTCACCCACCCACCCAGGCAGTCAGTCAGTCAACCCACCCAGGTAGTCATTCATCCACCCACCTAGGCAGTCTCCCAACCACCCGGGAAGTCAGTCATGCACAAACCCAGGCAGTCAGTCACCCACCCTGTCAGTCAGTCACCCCCCCTGGCAGTCAGTCACTAATGCTGGCAATCAGTCAGCCATCCAGGCAGTCAGTCACCCTCCCAGGCAGTCACTCACCCACCCTGGAAGTCAGTCACCCACCCTGGCAGTCAGTCACCCAAGGCAGTCAGTCACCCACCATGGCAGTCAGTCACCCAAGGCAGTCAGTCACCCCCGGCATCAGTCACCTACCCTGGCAGTCAGTCACCCACCCTGGCAGTCAGTCACCCACCACTCACCAAGGTAGTCAGTCACCCACACACCCACTCAGGCAGTCACCCACCCACCCACCCAGGCAGTCAGTCAGTCACCCACCCACCCAGGTAGTCATTCTCACCCCCCACCCAGCCATGTCTCCCAACCACCTGGGAAGTCAGTCACGCACCCACCATGGCAGTCAGTCACCCACCCTGGCAGTCAGTCACTAACCCTGGCATCAGTCACCCACCCTGGCAGTCAGTCACCCACCACCCACCAAGTAATCAGTCACCCACCCAACAGTCAGTCACCCATCCAAGCAGTCAGTCAGTCACCACCCACCCAGGCAGTCAGTGAGTCCACCCACCAAGGCAGGCAGTCAGTCAGTCACCCCACCAAGGCAGGCAGTCAGTCACCAACCCACCACCCCCTGGCAGTCAGTAAGGGCAGTCAGTCACCAGCCCACCCACCCTGGCAGTCTGTCAGTCAATGGCAGTCATAAATACATACATTAAACATACATCATACAAACATACATACATCATACATAATAACCATTGTACGAATGAATGGGTGAAGGGTGGGATCAGCCAGGTGCTTAACCCCTTAATTACCTTTGGTTATTACCGATCCGGTGATTACGGGGTTAAGTGACACCAGAATGTATTTGCAATGTATTTTTTTGGCAACGGACAGAGGGAACTTGCAGACGAGAGAATTCATATTGATGAGGTTAGTATAACTGTATTTATTTTATTATGCTAGTTAATGTGTTTAATAATGGACAAATAATCTATTATCCATATCTGGATAATAGTTATTTTGCCCATTACTGTACTATATGTGTGTGTTTGTGTGGGGGGGGGGGTGGTATTTATGTATTTAATTTATAGGACAGGTTTATTTTTTTTACATACAGGGTTGGTTTCCTTAGGAAATTGTTTCCAAAACATGCTATTGTGTCTTAACCCCTTCATTGCCTTACGGATAGCCGCTAAGTTAATGAAGCTGCTTTAAGTATTTTTATTAATAGTGTGCGGGAGCAGGGGGTCCTCCGATCTGAACCGCATTGATTTCTGCACTCAGAGACCCCCACTTCCCGAGTTACAGTCCCCAGTTTGGGGCATGGGTGCCAGTGTCACCGCCATCTTTACAGTGTCCACGTCGCGTCTTGGGCGCTATAAAGATGGCGGCGACACTGGCCTCCGATGCTCCATACCGGGCCGTAACTCGGGAAGCACGGGGTCTCTGAGGCAGAAATCAATGCGTACCGCGCTCAGGTGGACCCCCTGCTCCCGCACACTTTATTTAAAATGTACATTAATGACTTCATTCCATAGCAGATAGCCGCTACGGTAATGAATTATTATTTATTGATATGTGTGTTTTGACTAGTGTAGATGGGTCTGAGAGCTTTATCATAATCTGGGACACCCCCTGAACCCCTATACCAGGTCCAGGGTGACTTGGCATGAACTGGGCATTCCCCTTTATAATAGGGACCCCTCTACTGTTCTGGGATACTTTGATTCCCTATGCCCCTTTTACCTTTCTGATCTGTGCTGAAACTCCTGCGGTGAGCTGCAAGAACGTTTTCAGGGTAGGATTTTGACTGGGGCATTGTGCTCAATGTATCCGAGAATCTTACCTGATTCCCCGACACATTTTTGGGGTATCCAGTAACTCTGGATCCCCGCTACATAGCCACATCTGTAAAGACTTTCTCTGCAAAACCCACCCTAAAACTCATAGCCTAGCAATCTCTGCTTGCTGGCACCCCTAGAATAGGTAAAAACATAATTCTTTATTGTCGCATATTTTACATACCGACACAGTAGTGCATATACTATAGTCGGGTCCAAGAGCTTGACACAGTATAACCCCATAACATGGATCAGGGGTAACACAAGTGGGCTTAACCTTTATTAGTATGCCTAGATACTCCTTAACCGTCAAACTAAGTACTTTTATACTGCTTGAATAACCCTAATTGTTGACTATTTTATCAGCTGCAGACATGATGCCGATGATAATAAACCATGTCCCAGGACCTCATCAGAAAATAGAAAAACTCTTAACAAAACAGCTTGAGTTTATTTCTGAAACAGTGAAGTAACCAGGACACGTTGGATCCACGCTCACCCAGAGACTTCATTGACTGCTTCCTATAAAAATGCAACAGGTATTTATAACTGAACAATGTGCCTCTCATCCTCACACATTTTATCTTCTCACTAATCATACCCTTTGGTCATGTGCCAACACTCACCAAGGTAGTCAGTCACACACACCACCCTGGCAGTCACCCACCCACCCAGGCAGTCAGTCAGTCAACCCACCCAGGTAGTCATTCACGATTGATTCACCAGGTGCCTGTGACACGGGCTGCAGGATGGACGGTATGGTATGGTAGGGGGGAGGGTAGGTAAGGTGAAGAGGTATAGAAGGTTAAGAACTGCCTATAGACGGAGCAGACGGGCAAAAAGGAATGGTTAAGGAGGCTGGTGGAACTGACGGCCCTTGAAACTAGCCTGACTGCCAAGAGGGGTGGGAGGGGGTTGGTGACTGACGCTGCCTGCCTTGGTGGATGCACTGACGTGACTGTCCTGCCTTGGTGGTGGACAAACGTCCTGACTGGAAAGAAACGACGGAAGCACGGATGAAAGGTGGGGTAGGTGACTGGGAGGGACTGTGACATAAACATGAACTTGGATGTGTATTTGTGCGTGGTGGCTGTCTGGGTGGTGTGATGAATAATACGCTTGGTGGGGTGTGGGGCTGACTGACTGCGCAGGTGGGTGACAATGGATTGCCAGGGGGGGGGGGTGGGTGGATGACTGGACTGCCCAGGGTGGTGCACTGAACTGCCATGTGTGGGTGGGCGGGTGACTTTACTTCCGCCATTGGGTAGTTGGGGAGAGCTGGGCCTGGGAAGTGGTTTAGTGAATACGGTAACCTGGAGGTGTGGGTGGTTGACTGACTGAACAATGAACCAATGGGGGTGTGGGTTGGTAATAATGACTGACGGGGCTGAGTGTGGGTGGATGTGTGGGTGATGACTACCTTGGTGATGGAAAGGTGTGTGGAATGAACTGCCAGGGTGGGGTAACTGACTGCCAGGGTAGTGACTGAACTGCCTGGGGGATACTGCTTGGAGTGACTGACTGCCATGGTGGGTGACTGACTGCCAGGGCGACTATGGATTGAACTGACCTGCGCAGGGTGGTGACTGGACTTCCAGGGTGGTGAGTGACTGGCCTGGGAGGGTGACTGACTGCCTGGATCTGACTGATTGCACATTTATGACTGACTGCCAGGGTGGGTGACTGACTGACAGGGTGGGTGACTGACTGCCTGGGTTGGTGCATGACTGACTTCCGGGTGGTTGGGAGAACTGCTAGGTGGTGGACACCCACCCAGGCAGTCAGTCAGTCAACCCACCCAGGTAGTCATTCATCCACCCACCTAGGCAGTCTCCCAACCACCCGGGAAGTCAGTCATGCACAAACCCAGGCAGTCAGTCACCCACCCTGTCAGTCAGTCACCCACCCTGGCAGTCAGTCACTAATGCTGGCAATCAGTCAGCCATCCAGGCAGTCAGTCACCCTCCCAGGCAGTCACTCAGATATCATATATCTGGAGCACCCCCCTGAACCCTTACCAGGTCCAGTGGTGACTGGCATGAACGGACATTCCCCTTTATAATAGGGACCCCTGTACTGTTCTGGGGAATTTGATCCCTATGCCCTTTTACCTTTCTGATCTGTGCTGAAGACTCCTGGCGGTGAGCTGCAAGAACGTTTTCAGGGTAGGATTTTGACTGGAGCATTGTGTTCAATGTATCCGAGAATCTTACCTGATTCCCTGGTCAAGGTCAGTCACCACACAGGCAGTCACTCACTCAATGTCACTCACCCACTCACCCAACACTCACCCACCCACTCAGTCACCCACTCAGTCACCACAACACCCATGCACACACCCACACTTCACTCAGTTACCCACCCACCAACCCAGTCACTCAGTTACAAACCCAAGTCACTCCTTCACCCACCATTCAGTCACACACCCATGCATTCAGTCACTCACCCAGGCAGTCGGTCACCAACCAGGCAGGCATCATCACCCTCCAGTAAGGCATTACCCACCCAGGCATCAGTCACCCACCCAGGCAGTCAGTCACCCATCCAGGTAGTCAGACCCCCCAGGCAGTCAGTCACCCACCCTGGCAGTCAGTCACCAAGGCAGTCAGTCACCCACACCTGGCAGTAGTCACCCACCCAGGCAGTCAGTAACCCACCTGGCAGTCAGTCACCCACAATCACCAGGTAGTCAGTCACACACACCACCTGGCAGTCACCCACCCACCCAGGCAGTCAGTCAGTCAACCCACCCAGGTAGTCAACCACCACCTAGGCAGTCTCCCAACCCCCCGGGAAGTCGTATGCACAAACCCAGGCATTCAGTCAGCCATCCAGGCAGTCAGTCACCCTCCCAGGCAGTCACTCACCCACCCTGGAAGTCAGTCACCCACCCTGGCAGTCAGTCACCCAAGGCTTCCACTCCAGGCTGGCAGAGTTCACTATGTCCAATGTACAGGACAAGCTTGCGACAAATAATGTTACTTTGTCACCAAAAGGTTCAGATTTTGCACAGTAAGGTCTAGATCTCTGTTAGAAAGTTTCTGGTCGGCCCCAGTATAGTTTCGTTGGAGTAGATCAAATGTCAACTTCATATGTTTCAATGCTATGTTCTTAGCAGAGGAGGTAATGTCTGTTTTCCTCCTGTACACAGTAGTATTTCTGGCTGAAAAACGGGTTCAGTTTTCACTGCATGTTATACCCAAGACAGGGAAACTGTTCCTTCAGATAATATATACTGGTGGGGTGGTTCCCCCTCTATATGTTAGGCATATACTGCAGAGTACAGTTAAAAACCGTAATGCAGGACAAATCGCAGTGTCACACTGCCAGGGATTCAGGATTTCTGAACAATGTGGTAAGTGTCTCTCCAGAGCTCCTCTTTCACCGGATGATTATGGCACAGCAAAAACAAGTTACAACACCTCTTTAAAAGTTGGGTGTAACAGTGTACGTAACCATGACATTGTTTACATACATGTACAAGTGGTTAATACAGTAACCAGAGTTATTTAATGAATGACTTTACGTACTATTGTCACAACGGGCAGGATTGTTTGAACATGTAGGTTCCGATCTCTGCTGAGAAAGTTTCTAGCCTGAACCCCGGTGTAAATCTCGTGTGGAAGTGGATCAAGTGTTCCCAGCTACATAGTTATCTAGTTCTTAGGCAGATGAGGTGTTCTGCTCTCCCTCGTGCACAGTGAGTATCTCTGCTGAAACGAAGGTCAGGTTTTCACCCTGCAGGTATATACCAGAAAACGGGGCAGATTGGTCCTCTGCGTATATATACTCGTGGGGTGGTTCCCTCTATGTATTAGCAGATATCCTGGTAATGTACATTAAAACTGTAATCATGCGGACCAAACCGCAGTGGTCCATCGCGCACAGGGCAGGCCTTTGCTGCAAATCAATGTGGTGAATCTCTCCAGAGCTCTTTTTTCAAAGAGTGATAAGAGCACAGCATAAACACGTGTACAAACACCATCTTTAAATGGGTGTATCGTGATAATAAACTCAGGAGTTTGTTCACAACTACAGGTAGCCAGTATATACCATGAGTTTAGTTATAGATCGTGCCTATATGGTGCACAGTCATTATACTCAATGTCGGCAAAGAACCCAAAACTCTGGGGTTTCCTGAGCGAGTTTCCTCTCTACAGTACTACAGGGACTCCCCTTAGACAAGGGACAGGGTCCTGTAGACCTAGACAGTGAGGTTCCAGTCAGGAACCGTGACTGATCCTGGCAATTGCTGTGAAGGTAATACATCCTCTGCGTTAGCGAGAAAAGAGACATTATAAGGTGGTGTCACTCCATGCTGAGCCACCCCCCCGTTGAGCTGAGGCATCTTGGATCATCTCCTGGCAAAGGATTCCAAGCAAGGTCATCTGCGCACCCGTTAGCAGGAACACTGGGCAGTATTATCCAAGTCACCAAGTGCACCACCCTATACACTTCATCTTGTGGGCAGCGCTGTTCCACACTGTGTGGGGTTTGTGGGACTCTTGGGACTTTGTGTACAAGGATTTGGGGATACTGTGTAAGGCGGTTATAAGCCCAGTTAGGGGCAAGGTTATAGCTGCCAGCTAGTGGCAGAGGGTGCATAATATATCGTTGTGCATACTGATGATGTTGCACGTTAAGTAGTGATACTTCTGGTGTTGTGTTGCTATAATACAATATGATGTGATGTTTGTGTTATTATTTGCTCGTTCAGTAAACCTTTTAGCCATAACCCTGGTGTATGTGGTTTCTGTGGTGGGTTCCTATACTAGGCCGCATTCTACATTCCTATAGAATCCTACATAGTGGAGGTGCTGACTGACGAGAACATTCCAGAGGATTCCCACCAGGCTCTCACTAGCGGAGGCTCAGACCTCCTGTGAGCCTGACGGTTATACTGCACCACACCTGGTAACATATAGTTCCCCTCACATACACTCTATATGCGATTGGGTGGGGGAATACCCATTACATTTGAGGCGCTGCTGAGATCAACCTTGGGGTGCCCTATAGTTTTTTTTTCACCAAAAATGTTTGTAAAGTCCGGCAACGAGGTCCTCGCCTGGGCCTTGAGGCAAGATTTTAGCCCCCCGCCGTGTGGTGGCCGTAGGAGGCCTTCCTGCAAATATATCAGATTGTGGAGGTCTGTTGATCATATGTGTAAAATCCCCGGGTGCCACACGCCTGTATTTTAGATGAAGATCTAGCCCACCCACGTCCCAGTGGAGATCGTACTTTTTGTGGTGACACCCCACGTGGGATATAGCCTGTCAGAGGCACCGACCCACCTGTTTATGTTAGGGGGGCCCCCTTAGGGTTACCCTTTAGTCTACTCTGACTAAGCGCCATGGCAACTTTCCCCCCAAGTTTGGAAGCATGCACGTGCTGCTGCGCTCAAGGACGAGCAAATGACCTTGCAGAAAGCTGTCCGGTATTGGCGGGAAAACCTAAGCCCGCCCCCCCGCCACTGAGTGGCGCCGTGCAGAACCAGAAACAATCCTTGAATGAGTGGTGCCGCTCCTCCTTTAAATTCCTCACCAGGGATACTGCACACACCTGGTAACATATAGTTTCCCCCCCACATACACTCTATATGCGATTGGAGTGGGGAATACCCGTTACCTACATTCAGGAAGTCATAATCTTCTGTGCATCACACTGGGTGCACCAGTTTCCCTGATAACTTGTCAATAATGTAGTTAGAAAACATGCTGAATTAGATTTTTTTTTTAATGTCCAACAATCAAGCCAATGTAGCTACCTTAATTGGAATGTAAATAAACCTTTGCCAATCCAAAGTAAAAATAAAGGATAGCTATGTAATCTACTAAACTGCCAAGATGTTTCTGAAGTTTGGAATTATATATGTAATTAGATCCTCACACGTTTTCTCTTTGGAATATGTTGTTCAAAGGAGGTAAAAGTAATTCATCATGTGCATTTACAGTATCTATGGAAAAAAACTATTAACCACAAAGGGGGTTATTTACTAAGTCTCCCAACTGCAAATCTGGGCAAAGTCTTGCAAAGAAATGTACCTCGATCTATCAAAGAAACACTACACCAATTGCTTTCAATGGTATCCTTTTCTGTGATGAATATGGCTGTTTTTTTACACTGTTTTCCACAACCTTTGTACAATAGCTAGGAGACATTAGAATTAACCCCAAAGGGGGGTATTTTGTAAAGTCTTCTGGTTGCAGAACTTGGGGACAACCAGATTTATATTGGAACAACTAAATTGGATGTCCTTTTCTTTGATTTGGTGTTTATTTCCATTGGGTTTGTCCATTTTTGCTGTTGAGATACTTTAATATGTAGTCCCCCTAGTTGTTGACATAGAGCAGTTCCTATAGAAACCTTGTATACGGCTTAGAGCATGTGTTCTTGAACCTCTTGCACATGAACATAAGGAACATTATAGAAACGGTCAACAAAGTGCAGAAGGAAGAATGTATTTTGGAGAAAGAGAAGTGCTAGAACAAAAGTCATGCAATGAAAGGGAGAGGTGGGGGCTTGGGGGAAATGTTCATTCTTCATTGAAAAGGTAGTGTATTAATAGACCTGTTTCCCCGCAGAGGTTGTAGAGCAGGGCTCTTCATTAATCCCCAAATGGGCATGATCAGGAGTAGAATGGTGTAGATAGATTTTTAAGTTATTGTATATAATTTTAGATATTTGTAAACACTTATAAATACTATATTTTCATTATTTTGCAAGAATTTGTAACTTCTGTTACACGGTACTATATTTCATTACCTTATCTAACAAGGGGATTTAAGTGTTAGAAACTGCAGTTTACTGTAACTACAAAGCACCTAGCATGACATTTACTGCAACAGGGAGTCTAAGTGCCACTTTACGGTTTTTTTGGGGCTACTTTTGCTCTGCGACCACTAGTTTTAGGAACTCTGTGGTAGAGCTAAAGATTCTAAGGTATCTGAACCTTCCCACCAGGTAGCAGAGTAGATAGACTGGGTAAAGCCCATTGCACTCAATCTGCTCTCAAAGTTAATGTGTTTCATGTAAGTTTATTTCACACCAAATTTAATTGGAAACTAACTTTTATGTATTTCCTATTATCCAATAAATTTCTTATGAGAGACAGGTTTTGGAGATGTTGATTAGTACATCCCTTTTACACCTGTCTACCCTCGACATATGGTAAATATTGAAATACTAATAATTACAGCAGTTTCGCTAGCTTACAGTTTTGTATTACCATATAAATACCAGCATGAGACCTAACACATACAGTGTTTACATGAGATTTTCAAGAACTTGCATCTGTCTCCTCACCTCATCCACAGTACTGCACAGACTAAATAAAAACTCTGACTTTGCTCCACTACACACAATAAACCTACAACACCTTTCTAGGACCAATACAGCTGCTAAAACTGTGCACTGTTACATGGGCTGTCATTACACTACTTTAAAGCCTTGACTTTTTTTATCATTAGTGTTCTTCCTAAATTGTCAAGTAAACCTCACTATTACATGTCAGAACTTTTCAATGAAAACAGTACTTATTTGATCCAGAATTCACACTCTCCCTTATTTGGTACGTGACTCTTGGGCCTCATGCAGAGACAGCGATTTAAAAAATTGAGAGTTTTAATAAAAAGTAGCTTTTTTGAGATTTTATTCTCCATATGCAGAAATGTGCAGATTCTGCAATGTTTGGGCATTAATGCGTGTGGCGAGTTAGAATTGAGAGATGCGCGCTGCCAGAAATGTGTTAAAAAAAAAATCGCGCATTGTTTTTCCCCTTCCTATAGGGCGAGCTCCATCTACTTGCCAACTTTTCTTGGCGAGGCAAATAGTACAAATCGCGCCATTTTCTTGGCGTGAACACGGCCGCTAGATGCCGTTCGCAGGCTCTCTGAATTAGGATATTTTAAAACTGGCGAGATGTAGGTTCCGCCAGCCTCGGCGCGAGATTTTGAAAAAGAAAAAAAATGGCGCGTTTTCCGTAACTCGCCATTTTCCAGCAGTTTTCTTCTGCGCGCATTTCCCCAAAAAAGGCGAGATTTGAAATAGCAACTGCTCTCTGCATGAGGCCCTTTGACAGTCAATGTACCATATGATAATCTAAGGCTGGAATCTTATTCCATTATCTTGTAAAAAGAAGTATTTTTTTTCACCACTCCAGAGTCACCAGTCAATCCCACTAATATCTTCGCCCAGGCTTTACCAATGTCATCTGCTCTATTGTCTTTGGGAACCGGTACGAGTACGATGACGTAAGTTTCTGAAGCTGCTCAATATGTTTTAATGAAACCTTCATTCTTATGAGCTCCACCTGGGGACAGGTAAAAGGCTTTAGATTTCTAGATAAGGGGGAGGCTGCACATGATCTCCTTCTCAACAATGCTTTTTCAATAACTCAAAATACAAGTATTCTAAACTTTTAAATGCACTAACGTAGCAATTTTGTCTGAAGCAATGCATTTCTAACGCACTCCTACTGTATTAGCACAGTAGGGTCTATTCACTAAGATTGATAAAATCAGTGCATTGCCAATCGACTTTGTATTGGTTTATCGCGCTATAAAATACTGTATGTGGTCAAATTCACTAAGAAAAAACACAAGTATTTTAAAATTCGGTAAAAAAATGCAGCATCGACGACTTGTTTTTTTTTATAATCTAGCCCCCTTTCTCCCATGTCTGGGTGAGTACGTTTGTGTGCTTTTACCTGATAGGCTTACAGGAGGCCTGATCCTCCGCTGCAGGGAGCCTGGGGTGTACCTGATTCGTCCAGTGACAGCGCCTCCACCTCTAAATGATCTTAGCACTGCTGGATCAACCGCCTCACAGACCCAATGTAATGAACACGTTCGAGCCCCGTGAGGCAGGGCACCCGGGCCCCCTGCGCGGCCATGCCCTGTGGGGCCTGCTCCCAACGTGGATAGGGGAGCGCCATGGCGAGCCCGCGCCCAATAACCCAGCTCCCCCCACTCCCGCCAACCCAGCTCCCCCCGTCCCTCGCCAACCCAGCTCCCCCCTTTCCCCGCCCAACCAAACAATCCCCTGCGTCCAGACTTCCTGCCCCGGTCATCAGCCGCAGGACCAGGGCCGGGGGGAACGTCTGGTGGGCAAGAAGCCGGAAGCATCAACCCACCTCGGTTAAGGTCAGTCACCCACCCAGGCAGTCACTCACACAAGTCACTCACCCCTCACCCACCAACCCACCACCCACCCCCTGGCAGTCACTCCAGTCACCCACCCTGGCAGCATCATCACACCCACCCCACTCACTCATCACCCACCCATCACTCAACCAGGCACTCACACCCAAGGCAGTCAGTCCCCCAGGCAGTCAATCCCCCACCAATGCGCAATCACACCCACCCACCAAGGCAGTCAGTCACCCACCCAGGCAGTCATCACCCACTACCCCCCCAGTCTCCACCACCCCACCCAGGCAGTTCAGTCACCCAAGGCAGTCATCAACCCACCCAGCAGTCATTCCCACCCGGCAGTCCCACTCAGTCACGACACCCCCAGTCACTCAGTCACCCACCCAGTCACTCAACCAGGCACTCACACACCAGGCAGTCAGTCCCCCATGCATCAATCCCCCACCATCAGGCATCACCCCCCCCATGGATGCATCACCCACCCGGCAGTCAGATCACCACACCCCGCATCAAGTTCACCCCCCCACCCAGCCCAGCATTCAGTCCCCAATGCAGCAGTCACCCACCCATCAGTCCATTCACCCACCCTGGCAGCATCAGTCCACCACTGCAGTCAGCCCCCCCTTGCAGTCAGTCACCACCCACCCTGGCATGTCAGTCTGGTCACCCCTGGCATCAGTCACCCACCCTGGTGGTCATCAGTCACTCACCCTGGTGTCATCACCCCACCCTGGCATCAGTCACCCCCCACCCACAAATTAGTCAGTCACCCACCCCACCCACCCAACAGTCAGTCAACCTAGCAGTCAGTCACGCCACCCAGGGCAGTCAGTCACCCTCCACCCATCCATCCAGGCAGTCAGTCAGTCACCCACCCAGGCACTCACAGTCATCAGTCAGTAAGGAGTCAGTCACCAACCCACCCACCCTGCAGTCTGCCTCAAGGCAGTCAGCACCCCAGCAACGTTCACCCCACCCACCAGGCCCAGTCATCAGTCACCCCCATCACACCTGGTAGTCATTCAACTTTTCAGTCACCCACCCACCCAATGGCAGTCCAGTCCCCCACCCACAAACCCTGGCAGTCACCCCACCCCAAACCCTGGCGTCAGTCAACGTCATCAGTCCAACCCATCCAGGCAGTCACTCACCTGCCCAGTCCCCCACCCAGTCACCCACTCGGTCAATGTCAGTCACCACCCCAGCAGTCACTCACTCAATGTCCTCACCCAACACTCACCCACCCCACCCACCCATCACTCAGTCACCCCCCACCCAGTCACTCATTCACCCACGCACCCACGCCTGCATTCACCATCACCCACCGTTACCAACCAACCCAGTCACTCAGTCACCCACCCAGCCACTAGTCACACACATGCATTAGTCACCCTGCCCATGCAGTCGTCATTCACCCAGGGCAGTCAGCACCCAGTCATCACCCACCAAGGCGTAAGTCATCACCACCCAGGCAGTTAGTCACCTCCAGGCAGGGCATCACCCACCCAGGAAGCATGCAAGCACCCACCCAGGCATCAGTGCCCACCCCCCGGCAGTCACCCACCCCCCAGCGTCAGTCACCCACCCACCCGCATCAGTCACCCACCCAGGCAGTCACTCACCCACCCACCCCAATACCGGGTCTGTAATACTCGGGAAGCAGGGGGTCTCTGAGGCAAAATAAATGCGGTACCGCTCAGGTGACCCCCTGCTCCCCACACTATTATTAAAATGTACATTAATGCAACTTCATTACCATAGCAGATAGCCGCTACGGTAATGATTATTATTTATTGAATGTGTTTTTGACAGTAGTGTAGATGGGTTCGAAGAGCTTTATCATATATCTGGAGCACCCCCCTGAACCCCTATACCAGGTCCAGGGTGACTTGGGCATGAACTGGACATTCCCCTTTATAATAGGGACCCCTGTACTGTTCTGGGGATTCTTGATTCCCTATGCCCCTTTTACCTTTCTGATCTGTGCTGAAGACTCCTGGCGGTGAGCTGCAAGAACGTTTTCAGGGTAGGATTTTGACTGGAGCATTGTGCTTCATGTATCCGAGAATCTACCTGATTCCCTGGTCAAGGTCAGTCCACACACAGGCAGTCACTCACTCAATGTCACTCACCCACTCACCCCAACACTCACCCACCCACTCAGTCACCCCTCAGTCCACCCACACAACCCATGCACACACCCACACATTCACTCAGTTTACCCACCCACCAACCCAGTCACTCATTTACCAACCCAGTCACTCATTCACCCACCCATTCAGTCACACACCCATGCCATTCAGTCACTCACCCAGGCAGTCGGTCACCAACCCAGGCAGGCAATCACCCATCCAGTAAGCAATTACCCACCCAGGCAGTCAGTCACCCACCCAGGCAGTCAGTCCACCATCCAGGTAGTCAGACACCCTCCCAGGCAGTCAGTCACCCACCCTGGCGTCAGTCCACCCAAGTCTCAGTCACCCACACTGGCAGTCAGTCACCCACCCCGGCAGTCAGTCACCCACCCACCCTGCAGTCAGTCACCCACCCTCACCCAGGTAGTCATCACACACACCACCCTGGCAGTCACCCCACCCACCCGGCAGTCATCAGTCAACCCACCCAGTAGTCCATTCACCCTACCACCCATAGCAGTCTCCTCCCAACCACCCGGACAGTCATGCACAAACCCAGGCAGTCAGTCACCCACCCTGTCAGTCAGTCACCCACCCGGCAGTCAGTCACTAATGCTGCAATCAGTCAGCCATCCAGGCAGTCAGTCACCCTCCCCGGCAGTCCTCAC